>JAOQMS010000178.1:5527177-5545445 GCA_027563885.1 Erythroxylum longipes
CTTTCCCTAGTCATAGGATTAATGAGATGGGATATCATTAATCTGGATAGACTAGTGCATGTTATACTCCTTGATTAAATCAAGCAGTAGATCTCATAAGCTGTAGACATGAGTTATTGAGAGTTAACATGTGGATGTTTACTAATGGTAGTAAATGCATTGGATTGACCTACTATGAGACAATCATATGGATATTTTATTCCAGTGTCAATGATGATCGCATTATAACAATAGTGTAAGTTTCCTTTGACTTAAGGTACTCAAAGATATCTCAGATACTGATCCTATGTTTTGACTCCATTCATCGGTGCCTTTCAAGGGTTACTCATAAGGTAGTGATTGGGTATAAGTTGAGATATTCAGAGGTAATTGAGTAGCCAATAAAAGATTCATCACTCCTGATAGAAGGAGATAATACCTATGGCCTCTTGTCGGGGCCATTACTCAGGAGTATCTGGTCAGAGCAGATATGTGTCATGAAGAGAGTCTTCAATGTTACTTAGAGTAATGAGATCCTTAGGACAAGATCTAGTATCACTTGGACTAGATGTAACGTAATCAGTCTAGTGGGAGTTGACACTTTGACCATACTATGAACCAAGTGGGGTATAGATGGTGAAAGGACAAACTGCATGGCAACATTGCATATGGAAGGGTTCGTAGTCAAACAACTGACTAGATACTGTTCTTGATTTACTTGAATTAAGTGTTAATTCAATTGACCAACATAACTGGAAACCTAATGGGTCACACACATAGGAGATCCGAAGGATGAGTAAAATGGTCTTGGATGGTGATTTAATATATGAGAGAGTGTTTTGAGATTGTATCACGATGTGATTGTGGTAGAAAAGGTTGCATGGAATAGATTAGAAACAAGTGTTGTCGGCTTCCATTAACGCATGCTATTCATAGTCATTAACTTCCCATAACTGCCATTAATGTATGTTATTCATGACCATTAACTTTCCATTAGTGATGGGGGTTATGGAAGGTCAAATGGTGCATAAAATTGAAATAATTTTAGTGCATCTTGTGTAAGACACAAAATGAAAAATATAGATTCTTTTTCTTACACACACACTTTTTCTCTCTATCTCTATCAAGAGTTCTTGTCTTTGCTAGCACAAAGAAAGAATTGTAGCCATCTCCTAGTGAGATTTCATCCTTCTATTTTCATGTAGACTTTCATTAGAGATGGTTTGCGTTGATCGTTGTAGTTTACGATAACCTAACATGGAAAAGATTAAAGAACGAAGGAGATCGTTAGAAAGGTATGTAAACATCTTACATTTCAATGTTTTTGTTTTTCTATGTCTATATGCATGAGTATATCTGGTTTTTAAGGTTTCGTTTTATTTCCGCTGCATATATTTGATATATATTATGTATGAGATGCATGATCGGAATCTAACAAATAAGTCATCTGCAACTATTTCTCTTCTTCTCGCCTATTCTTATTAGCAACAAAGGAATGATTATAGCATAATCTTTACATTTCAATGTAAGGTATGTAAACATCTTACATTTTAATGTTTTTGTTTTTCTATTTCTATATGCATGAGTAGATGGTTTTTAAGGTTCCGTTTTATTTCCGCTGCATATATTTGATATATATTATGTATGAGATGCATGATCGGAACCTAACAAATAAGTCATCTGCAACTATTTCTCTTCTTCTCGCCTATTCTTATTAGCAACAAAGGAATGATTATAGCATAACCTTTTGGGCGACGATTCCTTCAAAACGTCGTAGATAATTTTTTGCTACCAGACTTTTACAACCATTGATTCGACAATTTTTTTACGCTAAATAGTTTTTGTGACAATTTTGTTTCTTTCAATGACAATATATTTCATCACCAAATTTCTTCTTTGTTGCAGCGATCGCTACATCTCTGTTTTTTCTACTATCACACATGCTAAGAAATCATTTACAGGACTCTGCACTCGAGCCTGCGTCCAAAGTTGTGACAACTGTAGAATTTGGACTAAATGTCCCTCCAACTTGAATAAACTGGCCCGCATCGTTGGCTATCTTCTTGCACCATTGTCCTTGTAAATAAAACAGAAAAACTGAAGGAAGATATAATATGGAATTGGAAAGGTTCAATGATCTAGTTAAATGTAATTTTAGGATCAACAAGAACTCCAGAGTCTAAAGGTTTATGGTATTGACGAAGCTCTATGCGCTAGACCTAAACAACGATTTATCACTGATTATGGTTGGATATGACGTGAGGTGTATCTATCAAGTCTGTGGAAGAACCCAAATTTTACTAACACTTAGCAGATACCGATTTCTTTGATTTATGGAGGAATTATCCACTTTTTCCCATTAATAGTTATTTAGTAAAATAAAAGGTATTTTAATGCTTTAGTTTCACAAAGTCTGTTGGTTCGCTCAATCCAAACGAAGAAAATGAGAATCTTTACATTTGCTCCTTCTTCTAATAAACCAGAAGTACAATTTTGTTTCCTAATCAGTGGATACACAATGTCAAAAAGCTAACGTAACCAGCACATAACAACATCGAAGGATAGGCCGAAAGGCTCCTATTAACAAAAGCAAGATCCCATTCGAGGAAGGAATGTTTTTGTTTCGTGTACCGAGTACCAAGTTGGAAGGAAGAATACGACCAAAGAACAAAACAAAATAAGCTCCGCACGTCACTGGCAACCAATTATTACTTGTCACAAAACAATCTAATGAACGGCTAATGAAAAGATTGTTCATTGTTCCCTAACATCATAACATTGGCCTCGGGATCTATCGCCAGCAACCCTTTTCAATACAGGATAATATATCACTAGCAACCCAAAAACTAAGATTTAATTCCCTTTTTAATAACTCATATTTCCTTTCCTCTCCTGAACCCATTCCCTCGTTTTCTCGCCATCCAAACAAGGGTCGAACCTAGTTATGTACAATTCCCTGAGTAGCCCTTCTCTCTGACAAGTATTCCTTAAATTTCTCAAGTGGTCCGCACAGAGGTGTACTCTTTAGGCTTTAGTCCTAAGTTATGCTCTGTCCATGTTTCGTTCTCACACGGAGAAGGAAATCAAGATAAAGTAAAAGGAAAGAGAAATTTGGAAACAGATTAGGCTTGCTTTTGGAATCAGAGAATAACCAGGCCTACAAATGTGGGCCCGATGTAATATAGAAATGGAAACAAGCCGGCTCTTTATACAGACACGATTGGAACCAGAAGATTGGTGATCTGATGACAGGCTGTTCTGGGCTAATGACACGTGTCAATCGTACATTATACAGCTCTGTCGATGAGTACGCCTTGCTTGTTACATAATAATATAATATATAGTTACTTTGGCGGGTTGGAATAAAATCTTTTGAGTAGGCAACTTGTCTCAAACATATTGGTCACTTTTGCTACGTGCATGCCGGTTTTGTTGATCACGGAGAAGAATGAATGAATGTGACCCTAATTTCACCAAAGTTTTAGAAGTTGAGAGAGGCCGGCATCAGGTTACAGCGGATCGATTTCTTGTTTTAGTTACGATCTCATATAAAGATATAGATAGAATTTAATAAAATATAATAATAACACGGTAATTAAAACAAGAAATTGATATATAAATAAGATTTAATAGAATAGAATTAAAAATTTAATGTGTAAGTTATCGAGATTCAGATTTTTTTATAAAATATGATTAAAATTTTAACTGATTTGATTGATTTGATTATAAAAATTTAAACCATATAATTTTTTAAGTTTGATTATCAATTTTTGAATTGATTTATTTATTAACTCTTGATCAATTTATTAATTTTAATTGTTTATGTCAAAAACATAACGAATTAATAGTTAGATTTTAATTTATATTACATTGAAAATTTTAAAAAATATATTTTAAATTAAAAGTATAATATTCAAAGTTAAATTTATATCAAATGGAACATTATCACTCTTTTCTTTCTACTTCTCCGTAGTTTTTACCAGTTAACATGTATAAATCGTGTATCAATTGCTATTGCAATCATCCCATATATTTAACTGCCCCAATAATTAATCTGGCAGTCCTCTGGTGCTTGGGATTGTTAATGGAAGTGGGGCACAGCTTGAACTTGGGAAGCGAAGGAGAGTTTGTCATGTTCTGCATATATAGTTCATACTGATGAGTTATTTGCCCTTTATCCAATAAAATGTATATTTAAGCACTTGGGTAAGTGCGAAGAGTAAGTAATATACTAATCAATCCTTAGAACCAAGTCTGCATGTAATGTAGGTGAATTGTTTACTCGCTTATGACCTCATAAGCATGCATGTTATAACACCTTTCTGTGCTTTTAATCTCATACGTTTCTTGCACTTAATTCACTTGTCTTATTGATGCGTAATCACATTGCGTTTATGATTCAGAGTAAGTACTACATATTAAGGAGAAAATAGGAATCACCGTCCCTGCAGGTAATGGAGGGTTTTGACGCAGGACACATGGAGAGAGTTGACGGATAAAAGTGAGAATGGGGATATTTTCGTTAATTACGACAATAAGACAACAAATTTCATTGCCAACTGTCTTCTGTTATAGATTTACGCAAAGAGTGTGAAACGAGACCAATGTTAGAAAACTGTTCATATTATATAACCCAAATTCAGAATTTGGGTGTGCTGACTGCTGAGGCATGGACCACTGATTGAGGAATTGAATTTAGGAGCTGTCATAACAATCACCTAAAAATCGATTCAACCATAAAATCCTTTAATCAGTTGATTTTTAAGTTTGATTTTTAATTTAATTTAATAATTTTTATTATTAATAACATTAATTAATTGGTTGATTTGGTAAATTAATTAATTAAAAAAAACAAAAACAAACTAATTTCTATTTTTTCAAAAAGAAACAGAAACCTGAGGCCAATGATTACGAACCAAGCTGTAATCCTGTGCTTGTCTGTGCCATTATTCTGCGGCTATACTTGGGCTACGCCCTCCAAAAACGTTTTGCTTGCCTGATTAAGACAGTATTAACTGCTAAGAATAATCTTCACATTACACAATTATTTATTGTTCACAAAAATATTAAGGAAATATAAAATATATGGAGGGTGATGATTGAGAAAGAAAGAGATTGGATTAGAGATAGCTAGAGAAACCAAAGGCAAAAGCGAATATTATACGAAGTTGGTGATGGGGTCCACTCCCTGAGTGGTGTACCAGCTGGCAAACTGTCTCTGACAGACTGGTTCGCTTCTTCTCTCTAACGAATCTCTCTCTCTCTCTCTCTCCTCTGTATATTCCTTTTTATTTTATAAGCCCCTTTCCTACTCTAAGCCCTTTGTTCATACTTCATATTCTTTCTCTCAAGAAACACACTCCCTTAATAACATTACGCACTTTCTGTCTTAAGACGCCCACAAGCTCCTCTCTTTCTTAATTTATCTCTATCTCCCTCTCTCTCTGTCTCAATCTTGAGTTGCAGTTATACTATGGCTGAAGAGACTTCCAAGCCAGAAGCTGCACCAGTCCCCGCACCTGAAGTCAAGGTGGAGAAGCCTGTTGCTGAAACGGCTCCTGCTCCTGAGCCTGAGCCTGAACCTCAGAAAGCGGCGGCGCCAATTCAGGAGGAAGCTGTTGTGGTGGAGTCTGATGAAAAAGCAAAGACCACCCAGGAAGTGACTATGACCCAGTCGGAGTCTTTCAAAGAAGAGAGTAATATCGCCGGTGAGCTTCCTGACGCAGAAAAGAAAGCTCTTGATGAGTTCAAACGGCTCATCCAAGAAGCTCTTAACAAGCACGAGTTCACTGCTCCTCCTCCTCCTCCTCCTGCAAAAGAAGAGAAGCCGGCGGCGGAGCCTCAGAAGCCGACGGAGGAAGCCGCTGCTTCTGAAGAACCTAAAGCCGAAGAATCCAAACCGGAGACGGCGGAGTCGGCAAAAGAGGAAGAGAAAGTTGAAGTAGCGAAAGAGGAGGAGAAAATTGAAATACCGAAAGAGAAAGAGAAAGTTGACGTAGCGAAAGAGGAAGAGAAAATTGAAATAGCGATAGAGAAAGAGAAAGTTGAAGTAGCGATAGAGGAAGAGAAAATTGAAATAGCGAAAGAGAGAGAGAAAGTTGAAGTAGCGATAGAGGAAGAGAAAGTTGAAGCAAAAAAGGAAGAGAAAGTTGAAGCAGAAGAGAAAGCGAAAGTTGAAGTAGCAAAGGAGGAAGAGAAAGTGCAAGTGAAAGAGGAGGCAAAGGTTGAACCAGAGGCTGTTGTGGTTGCTGAGGATGTGAAGAAGAAGGTGACGACGGTGGACGAGGACGGAGCCAAGACGGTGGAGGCCATTGAAGAGACTGTGGTGGCAGTCTCTACGGCTCAAACAACGACAGAAGAGGAGAAACCTAAAGAATCCGAGACAGCCCCTCCTCCGGCAGCAGAGGAAGCCAAGGCGGAGGAAGCCGCTCCGGCCGATCCTCCGCTGCCACCAGAGGAGGTTTCTATCTGGGGGATCCCACTTCTTGCTGACGAAAGGAGCGATGTGATCCTCTTGAAGTTCTTGAGAGCAAGAGATTTCAAGGTCAAAGATGCTTTTGCTATGATCAAGAACACTGTGAGGTGGAGAAAAGAGTTTGGAATTGAAGCTCTGCTTGAAGAGGACCTAGGGAATGGGTTCGACAAATTTGTTTATATGCACGGGTTTGATAAGGAAAACCACCCTGTTTGCTACAACGTTTATGGTGCTTTTCAGGACAAGGAGTTGTATCAGAATTGCTTTGGTAATGAAGAGAAAAGAGTGAAGTTTTTGCGATGGAGGATCCAGTTCTTGGAGAGGAGTATCAGGCGTCTCGATTTTAATCCTGGGGGTATCTCCACAATTGTTCAGGTCAACGATCTTAAGAATTCTCCTGGACTTGGGAAGAAAGAGCTTAGGCAAGTAACCAATCAGGCTCTCAATCTGCTTCAAGATAACTATCCCGAATTTGTTGCTAAACAGGTATTGACGTGTTTCTTTATCGGGGATGATCTTTTTCTTTAGTATATGTTTTGGTTTTTTATTCTGTAATGAATTTAATATGAGGTCTTGTTTCTGAAGGTGTTCATCAATGTTCCGTGGTGGTACCTTGCTTTCAATAGGGTGATCAGTCCTTTCCTGACACAGAGGACTAAGAGCAAGTTTGTGTTCGCTAGCCCATCCAAATCTGCTGAAACCCTTTTCAAGTAAGTTCTCCTCCATTTGTGGTCTCTGAGGAAGCTTTTTTTTTTTTAATGTTCGTTGATGATTCGGAGTACTATCTTTATCCTGTTTCATCTTTATTACAAGCTGGTTTAATGGATTCTTCTATGGTCGTTGATGATTCGGAGTGCTATCTTTTTGTCGTTTCCCTTTTCGGGACTTGAGGATTACCTTTTTCGCCTCCTCACAACTCTGGTTGATGCTTTGCAATAAACAGATACATAGCTCCGGAGCAAGTGCCAGTTCAGTATGGTGGACTGAGCAGGGAAGGAGAGCAAGAATTTGCTGTCTCTGACGCTGTCACAGAGGTCACTATCAAGGCAACCTCTAAACATACTGTAGATTTCTCTATCTCTGAGGTACGAATCAAACTTCCCCAACAACTCCCCCCACAAAATTTGCCGTTTGATTACACATATTAATTGATTGTAATTATAATATATCAAATTTAGCAGAAATGTCTTTTGGTTTGGGAACTCCGAGTGATAGGCAATGAAGTGAGCTACGGAGCTGAATTTGTACCCATTGCAGAGGATGGTTATACTGTGATTGTATCAAAGTCCAGGAAGCTTACAGCAGATGAGCCTGTGATATCTGACAGCTTCAAGATTGGAGAAGCAGGCAAGGTAGTGCTTACAATTGATAACCAAACCTCCAAGAAGAAGAAGCTTCTCTACAGATCCAAGACTAAACCCTTCTCAGAATGAGCTGCAATTACCAAAGTCTTTTCAGGGGCTTACTTACAGAATTTAGAAGGGTTGTGTTTCATCGATGAAAGTCTATTAAAGTTCAAATTTCAAATTTGTTTCATAAATCTTTATATAATTTTATATCATTAGTCTGTTGAGGGGTTTTGTTACTTGTTGCATTTGATGATACAAGTTCAAGGACGGTCTTTGAATGGAGACAGACACATTTGAGGTATTTATGTATGAAGAAGAATGTGGTTGGGGAATGCGTTGTCTGGGCAGAGTCTTTTGTCTTTTTATTCTTGACACTGTAAAATTTGTGTATATTTGCAAAATTTCTTTGTTTCATTGTTACATATCTCATTTGTCTGTTGTTATAGATTCAATATATTTTGTTACCTATGGATATACACAACATTGCTTTGTTTTGGTGTGAATGTGTTGTTGAGGAGAGGAAAAGTGTGTGAAAGTGATTTGAATCTTTGGTGTTATAAATGTTTTTTTTTTTGAATGGTTCTATCACAAGAATTAAAAAAAAAAGGGAAATATATACTCTGTTTGCGTATATCAGTTCCTATTTCCTATTCTGTGTTATTACACATATTTAACATTGGACTATGCCATGTGACTGGATACCTTAACTTGTCGTTTCTCTTTCTATCTTTTCCCAATCTCTAGAAATGCTTTTCTGGAACAAAAGGAACAACCTTTGCTATTCCTGTCCATCTGCTTCTTTTCAACCATTTCAATTCTCTGCGCTGACAGTACAAGACATCGGAATTCAATTTCATTAACTTTCACTGTTGACCTCAATCATTTAACTTTTCCTTGAAATAGAGGAGGCGGCAGTGAAGGAAATGCGTTGAAGCACACAAACCAAAAAGCGACAGAGAATGCAGACTTGTAACAATAAAGCTGAGCCTGAGCTGAGGTTAAAATTCTGTTGTGTTTTCTGATCTGGCCTTTTTTTTGTTCTTTTCTTCTTGATTCTATCAAAGGAAGGAAGGATAGAGAATAGAGATCCAAAGTTTTGGTCTCTAATCATCATCTCCACCCACCCAACCTTTAAACAAAAGTAGAGCCATTTTCCTAATTTATAAGAATACAGCCTTAGTAGACCCTACCAACCATCAATCATTATCATTAGCAACACATTCCATACGTTGAAAACTGCCTTTCTGATTTCTATGGATACCCTTTACGCCCTTTACAACGTTGCTGCCCACAGAATCAACTTGAACTGCACTTTTTTATGTGGAAAAAGTATCAAATTCGTGTTTCATGTAAATTGCAAGGGGCTTCAGTTTCAAAGGGCTGATATCAGATTCAGGGTTGGGGATATGTATCTGATTTAAGAGTCAATCAAGAAATTTTTGTTATCATCTAGATGAGTACTTGCTTTGATTCATTTGAAGAATGGCTTAGTCTCTACAATAGCCAAAAGATGTTGACTAACAATATTATCTATTTTGCCGTAGCTATCTCTAGATTAGCCATGTTCGCTAGGATTATCTCAATAAATATAACCACTCTTGAGTTATCTGCAAATAGTCTCTTTAAAAATTATGATTCTATTGAATTTTTTCAGACGTATGAGTATTATTGTTGTTGTTATTGACATATTAATGTTAAAAGAACATAATAGGGGTAGTCTTCTCTTCTCCATACATCATCATGATCTTAGTGATTGATTTTAGATACATCAATAATTTTGGAACTTCCTTAAATTGGGATCAATATAGTTTAATCGGGGTTTCGTACTTGATTAATCAATTGCCTAGACTGGATCAAATACAAGCTATAGTAAATTTGGAATTTGTACAACAATCGTGTACACGGCTAGCAAGACAAATATATAAAAGCCTATGACCGCCATCGGCAATGGTAGACATCAGCTTATTTATTTCGTTTAAGATATGATTACTGCCGAACCCATATGGATATGGTTTTGAATAGTAGTAATAGGTGCTAGTTTTGGATTGGAAAGAAGAAGGATGACACAGAACATGTGAAGAATATTACCACGGCTTTGAATGCATAGTTGAAGTGGAGGAACTATGTAGATAATGAAGATTGGATTGAGATTTAGTTTAAAAATAAAAGAACACAAACGTGAAGGACCCTGATTGATTGCGACATGATTTATAAAACCCCACAAAATGCTTGCCTTATTTTCCATTTTCTGCTACTCATAATACATGTATGCCTAAATGTCATACTGCGTCATGGTCATACAAAATATTGAGCAACCTGAAAGATCCACAAATCATCTGGCTCCAATAATTACATTATTTTTTATTATATATACTTCAAGGTCTTGGTAACGAGTAATAAAGATTTTATTCTCTAACTTTTAGTTATTTGATTACTCATAATAAATAAAATATAGAATAATAGGAGTGATTAGTGAATCCTAAACAATCCTACATTTTTATTTCGAGAAAAAATATATTATTAGAAGTTATTATCAAAATATTATTAAGATATTATCTTATTAAAATATTATCATCAAAATCATATATTACGATATTTTATATTAATTTCCTTAATAATTATTTTATTTTGTTTGATTTATACTTTTATTCTTATCATAAAAATCATTCATAACCATTAAAAATTAACAAATTTATAAATCATCCAATTTTTATTAATTATTTATAAAATATTAAATATCTTAATTAATTATGTACAAAATAAATTATATATTAATTAAATAAGGGTAAAAAGATTTCTCATTATTATTTTAAATATTTAATACTAAATATCAACCTAACTATTAACTTTGTTTAATACTATACTAAATACACATACTAAATAGATAAGAACAATATTTTTCAATCATATTTTAAAATTTTTAATTTTATTAAATTTTTAGGCAAATTTATGACGGTCTAATATTGATTAAACCTTTTAAATCTTAAGCATG
The DNA here is from genome assembly GCA_027563885.1 of Erythroxylum longipes. Taxonomy (NCBI): domain Eukaryota; kingdom Viridiplantae; phylum Streptophyta; class Magnoliopsida; order Malpighiales; family Erythroxylaceae; genus Erythroxylum; species Erythroxylum longipes. Next base: position 5,537,973 of record JAOQMS010000178.1, read on the forward strand.
TTTAATTTCTGATTTTTAAAACATTAATCAAATGTGAAGAAATGTGCTATTCAAATTGTTTGACGAAGTCCTAAATACTAAAAATAAAACTTCTAACACGCTCGCAATCGACATGTTGACGAGTTCTATAGTGTTGAATATGACTTTCCCACGACGTAGTTCACTAATTAAATGATCTTTAGAACTACATTGGGCTTTTTTCCAATATGAATTGAGCTCTCAAACTATCAAGGATTCTATTAGTAGTAATAATTTCAAGGCTTCAATTAATTTTTTCCATCGTTATAAAGAAAAAGAAGACATAATTTTTGGATCTACCATTGAATTATTAATTACTTTATAAGAGAACCAAAAATATAATGTAATGTGCTATATTCATGGCGTGATCGATCGGATTGAATTGTATGTTGCACTGAAGTTAATATTGGTGTCGGTGTTTCACGAGTGCTAACGCCTGAAAGTAAGAGACATTTAATGAGTAGGGCAGGAAGAACTGGACATAGAGATGTATGATATATAACATGATCTGAAGTTCTCTAAAAGATGAAACTGTGGAAGGGTTAAATTTATTCATTCGACATGGAATCTGGGCATCATGTTTAATAATTATGAGGACCATTTATTACTTCCATTATTTAGGGTGATGTAGGTCAGGAGGTTGCAACGAAACTATACGTGGAATGGATACAGTCATGACACGAAACTATCATAAAACGAAGGTTCCAAGTCGTGATGATAAGCTAAATGGTAACAGGTGCACCTACTTGGTTTATATTATTAATTTCAGATGAAAAGGACATGACAATGCTCGAGTCTTGACTTATACTTTTAACAGATTATATTGAAATTTAGGTTATTTAATATTTCTTTTTAAAAATATTATTAGAATACAGTATATAGGAGGAATATGATAATTTGTTATCACCTAGAAAACTGCAGGGGGCTCACAATTTGCATGTCTCTGTACTACATTCATTCATTGTAAGGTAGTTTGTGTTACAGGGAACAGGCGCATGTTCATGTGCCTTGGCCGTTTCCTGTTTGTGAAGAAAAGGATAGGCATGGAGTGACCCAGTCCCAGTTTGGTACTGACATTGTAAGAGGTTTCCTGTTCAAAAAGCCGATCTTGATCATAAATTCAAAACAATGCCACACTCGACCATTTGGTGTGGCGTGATTTCTACAGATCTTTTATACAATAAAATCTCAAAAGTTAGAAACATAAGTTATCCACAGAAGAATCAAATGAACAAGGTCCAACAGCAAGCCGTAATGTTTGGGATGTAATGCAGAGAGGTCCCATATGTATTATAAGGTCTGCTCACCTCACGCTTTCTACAGAGAACTATTCAACTAATGCCTGAGGTTGTTTAATTTAAGTAGAGTCATCATTTCCATAACCAGCCACCATAATTGAAGCCACTACTCATGCTTCTGCAAGCAAGACAATCAACGTAAAGTTTAATTAAGTGTGTTTTCTTCTCACTAAGTATATGTAAATTTTTCATTCAACACAAAAATATCTGGTTCTAATATTACACGATAAGTACACTCAATCTTACATGAGAAGAGGACGATGAAAAGCACCTGTTGATTAATCCAACAAATGAATCTAGCATTTAGCTAATATACTTTTGTTAAACACCTACCCCACACACGTTCTAAGGCATTTTTAATTTAAAACTTCAGGTTTCAATGGATGAACTCATGAAAGTTAATTAAGAGTACATTCGATTAGTGTTAAATGTTTAATCGTAATTTTATTAATTGAAATTAAGTATGTTAATATATTGATGAATATTTTCTGAAAATTATTAAGCTTAGCGGCTCAATTGAAGGATGTTAGAATTAATGATTAAAAAATTCAACCAATTTAACTAATTTAACTATAAAAATCTTAAATTATTTAACTTTTCGATCCAATTTTTAACTTTTTGGTTCAGTTTATTTTTAAATTTTTAAATTTTATTTAATCTTTAGCTAATTTTATAATAATTTATCGTCTGTTAACCTTTTAAAATTTAGACTTCTTACCTTAAATGGTGTATATATATAAAAGTCTTCGTCTAATTATTAAGCCAAACACTCTAACCCATAGTTGCTTTCTTATACGTTAAAACCTTTGCTTCGTTTACATATGATGACCTATTTTATTACATTTGGAAACCACTCAATATGAGTTTATAGAATTAACTACTGAGCAATCGCGTTATGCTGTTTGAAGAAGATTCCAATTTTAACTTCAGTCACCAATCTTTGATGAAGAACCTTTGACATACTACTTTTACTTGCTTTAAGGTTCTTTTCAGTGAATAGTTCTGCTGTATTTCTGGCCACTTAGGCCAACAGGCATTGGTTAAAGAAAGCTTTTTACTGTCCATTCAATAATTGGGAACACATGTTTTGGTACAAGTGATTTCACCTCTCATAATCATATTCGATCTATGGATGAAAAGCATGTGATTAGTAATAATTCGCATGCAATCAACACAAAAACAAAAAATGTCGTATATTTTGAATTCCAGGCAAATTTCCGTGATATCATATCGTATCTTCCCAATTAATCATATTATACCCTCTTTAAGTGGCATCAACACTTTTTCTCTTTTAAGAGAACGTAAATATTAACTCCACGGTCCAAGTCGAGGTTTTTAAAATTGAAACCAAAGTTAAATCAATAATATAAAAAATTTAAAATTTAAAGATTCAATTAAAATTAGGTTATTATAAAATTAATTAAAAAATAGAATTTAAATTTTATTTTTATATATTAAAAAAATTAATCAATTTATTTTAGTTTATAATAACTTATTAATTTATAAAAATTAATCGATTAATTAATAAATTAATCATTTTTAATAACAAAAATTATTAAAATAAATCGAACAAGATATGTAAAAACTTAACTGAAAAGTTAAATTTTTTCGATTGAACCGGTTAAAATAGATTAAGTTTTTTAAACATTAATCTAAGTAGTCATCGCAAGTTCTCTAAATATTTTCAGACAATGCCTTCTCTTCAATATCATCCAGTTTTTAGAATGTAAATTATATAAGCTCCTTAGTATACAAGCAACTGAGCTTCTTAAGTTTTAAATTTTTAAATTTTATATAATCACTTAAACAATTTATTTAATACATATAATTTATAAATTTTTATGTATTATTTGATTATTTCGAATGAGACTTACAATTTTCCCTGTAAAAGTGTACCAAAACATTTTAAATCATTTGATTCTTCCAAAAAGCTTTGTAATCTAAGAATGATCATTTTCTTTTTGACTCTCTGATCGTTGAAAAGGAAGCACCTGAATAATTCAACTCAAATCAACAAAGTAGTATTTGCAGTAATTTTTAATTAAAGTTATATAATAAATTATAAAATTTTTACTTATTTGACTAATTATTTAAAATATGATTAATTTGTTACTAAATAATATATATAAATTATAGATTTTCACTTTTTAAAAAAGATGATTAATTTGTTAATAAATATTGCATAAGAAATTAAAATAAAATTAATTACTTAGTTAATTTATAAAATTAATTAATATTTTAATAATAAAATACATCAAAAACTAAATGACTTTTTATTTTAAATTAGAAAAAACAAAAACTAAACCAAGAAAGATAGCACAAAACCGCATTCCACCAAACCTTACTAGTAACTGCAGAATCTAACATCATTTTCAAGAGCAAGTGAAACTTAAACAACAAAAAGGACCTTTGTACCCCAAAGAGTATAATCTCCTAATAAGATGACACATAACAATAATATTATATATACATATCTCCATTTCTACTGGATTTTTCTTCTTTGTCAAAAGAATCCATCAATCACAAGACACTGAATCCATAGTCACACACTCAGTCTGACAGAGGCTTGATCTTGAACTTGTATAGGAGTTTTTCCTTCTTTGAGAAATGGTTGTCAATGTTAAGGAACAATTGGCCCAACACAAATTGAAAATTGTTACAGTAGATTTCGATGGGCTTGCAAACACAAACTTGCTTTTTATTCTCTGGGTCATGAAGGGACTTATTATAGTATAGAATCTAGATAACACCAAGGAGCATTAATAAACACCTATAAGCAAATACAATAATCCAATACAAATTTTGTAATAGTTACATGCAAAAACGACAGCATTATTTACTATCAGTCTTAAAGGAGTATGGATATCTCATCCAAATGCAGTAATAGGTAGGGATGACAATTATAGCTTGGCCCGTATTTGGCTCGGGTTGGCCAGGTCACGGGTGGGCTACGGATTAGCCCTTGGCCAGTCCATTTTTTTCGAAACGACGTCGTTTTAAAATTTTTTCCTTTAAAAATAAATGGGTGGGTTGAGCTGGCCTATTGACATGCCTAGTTATAGGAGATTAGTCACAATATAAAACAAACATCAAAAGGGAAAAGAAAAGGATAGAAGGAACACTCAGAGAAAGAGGGAAGGAACAGGGAGAATCACAGTGGAGAAGAGAGATCACAACATATTCCATAGTCTTTTCTTCGTCCTTCTTTTGCATATAATATCCTTTAGCCATGAAAATATATTGGCACTCTCGTGGCTCGAGTGTTACGCCTAACAAACTTTTGTACCTCATCCATATGTTTAGTATCATTTGCCACGTGTCCCTCTTGTGTCTCACCCATATTTTCCTTCAGTATGACATTACACTCTCCATTAAAAGGGACCTTGTTTGTAAGGTTACCATAAGTGAAAGTCAATGGTAGAGGAACATCTGATTATAAGAATCACCTTGACATCTTTTCAGCAAAGAAATATAAAAAACTGGGTCTATCTTTGCAGTTAAAGGGAGCTTTAAATGGTAAGCAACTGTAATAATGCGAGTCAAAACCTAAAAAGGCCTAAAAATTGCATGCCAAACTTCTAGTTACATTTTAAATGGATGGAGTGTTGATGATAAGGTTGTAATTTCACAAAGACATAATTGCCCACATTGAAGGTAACTTTAATACGCTTCTGATCACCAAAATGCTCGATATGATTCTGAGCTCGAACAAGGTTAAGCTTCAACTGAGCAAGGAGTTGATCATGATATAACAATTGCTCCTGAACGTCAAAAAGAGTATCATCGTGCATAAAAGTTGGTACAATAGATGGAGAGTCACGACCATAAAGAATTTTAAATGGAGTCATACCTATAGAAGTATGAAAAGATGTATTACACTAGAACTCAGTCCATGACATAAAGATACTTATAATTTCAAACGTTTTGATACAAAGCAATAAAAATACTTCTTGATACACTTATTAGAAACTTCTGATTGGCTATCGATATGTGGGTGATAGGCCGAACTCATCTTTAAGGAGGTACCTTGAAGCTTAAATAAATGTTGTCAAAATGTACTGGTGAAAATTTTATCACGATCAAAAACTATGGAAGAGGGAATGTTGTGTAGCTTCACTGCAATTTGAATAAAAACTTTAGCAACTTGTTGTGCAATGAAAGAGGAACGCAAAGGTGCAAAATAACTAAACTAAACGATCAATCACCATAAAGACAACAATATAACTTTGAGGTGGAAAAGCAGCAATAAAATCCATTGCGATGTCCTCCCACAACTAGGTAGGGATTGACAGTAGACTGAGTAAGCTAGCTGGTAAAGTTTACATATGTTTTGCTCTTTAACTTGACAAGTGTGAATAAAAACAAAAATATTAGCTCACACACTTGGCCAAAAAAAAAAGATAGAGATCCCAATAAAAGTATGAATAAAACTAGCATGCCCACCGATGGAAGAAGAGTGATACTCTTGCAAAAGCTGTTGAATAAGAGAAGGAATATCTACAGGAATCACCAAGAGATTATTATTAAAGAGAAAAGCTCCATGAAGGAAATATATCCCGAAAGGCCGTTATAGTTACTATAAATTGAGAATTGAGCTTCTGTGAAGAAGGAGAAGAAGCAATCACAACATATATGTCATTTAAAAAAAGATTGTTAAGAAACAATGAGAGCCATATAGAAAACTCTAGATAAGGAATCCGCAGCAAGGTTAGTAAGACCTGGTTTATATTCAATAGAATAGGAAATATTCCATAATTTAGGTAACCAAGCTACTTGTTTAGGAGTTTTGATAACTTGGTCCTAGATTTCTTTAAGGCTTTGCTGATCAGTTATAGCCCAACAAGTAACGCTGAAATTTAGCAACTGTTTCCTTAATAGCATAAAGCTCCCTAACTTAGGCAGATTCTATATGCATTTTAGAATATAGTTTCTTAGAAAAATAGGCAATACGATGCCCTTCTTGATATAAAATAACACTTATGATAAGGCCAGAAGCATCAGTTTCCAAAATGAAAGGTTTGGAAAAATCTAAAAGAGCTAAGATAGGGGTAGTCAATAAAGTCCTTTTCAAGGTTTCAAAAGTTTCTTGTGCTGAAGAAGACCATTAAAATTTATCCTTTTTCAACAAGTCCATTAAAGGGGCAGAAATTAAAGTATATTGTTTAATTAAGTGACAATAGTACCCAGATAAACTAAGAAAAGCTTATAACTAAGAGATAGCAGAAGGGACCGGCCAATCCCTTATAGCTTTCACTTTAGAAGGGTCCATTTCAACATTATGGGTTGAAATAATATAGCCCAAGTAGTCAACATTAATTTGGCCAAAAGTACAATTCAAAAACTTAGCAAATAGCTGATGGTGTTGCAAACATTTAAGAACCAATGTTAAATGATCTAAATGAGTACTCCAAGCTGGGCTATAAACAAAAATGTCATTGAAAAATACTAAAACAAATTTTCAAAGATAAGGCTGAAAAATATCATTTTTTAGAGCTTCAAAAGTTAGCAAGGCATTTATGAGCCTAAATGGTATGACAAGCCATTCTTAATGACCATTATGAGTGTGAAATGTAATTTTAGGGCAATCATCAGGGCAAACCAAATTTTGGTGATAATCAGTCCTTAAATCTAACTTAGAAAAGAAAACTGAGCTTTTTAATTCATCCATAGTTGGATAGGGATAGAATCCTTTATCATCACAACATTAAGGGCACGATAATCAATATAAAAATGCAATAATCCATCCTTATTTTTGATGAGTAAAACTTGGGCAAAAAATGAGAAAGTGTTGGGTTGAATAATTCCTTTATAAAGCATGCCATTAACCACACATTTAATTTCCTCCTTCTTAGAAAAAGGATATATATATATATATAGTTTAACTTTAACAGCAGTAACACACTACTATAAGGAAATATTATGATCATAGGATCTAGAAGGAGGAAGTCCTTTAAGAAGTTGAAACACAAAAGAGAATTGTTATAAAAGAGCAACTAAGTCTAAGGGCCAATCATTAGGAAAGTGAACAAAATCATCGGAGGATATTAAGGATAAACATGTTAGACCCCGTTTTCGAAGTACAACTCGCATGCAGCATATCTTAATACGTGAGTTTATCTCCCAAAGAGAACACCTTAACCATTATCGTTTTATCTTC
>JAOQMS010000178.1:5550871-5581599 GCA_027563885.1 Erythroxylum longipes
ATAATAATAATAATTGTCAATTTTCTACTAATTATTATTTTTATTATTTTTATCAATTATATTAATTATTATTATTATTAATTTTATTAATTTTATTAATTATATTATTATTAATTATATTATTATTATTATTATTATTATTATTAAATTACTTATTATTATAAAAGAGTTTTTGTAGAGTTGAGACAGAAGGAAGGGTTGAATTGGCCAGTTTATTTTTTAGATTAAATTCCTAAGGAAAATAATCTAAATACCAAGGGAATGGTAGGATTTAGAATCCAAGGACTTTCCCTAGATTGGGAAATTTTTTACTTTCCTAACAACTCAAAAAAATGAACCAAACATAATAATATAAATTTTAGGAAAAAGATTACTTTTCCAAGGAAGAATCCATGCCAACCAAACAAGGCCTTATAGTTTTGTTGAATGGAAAACTATGATCAAAATGGGACAAGATGCGTGAGTCTTCTGCCATTAAATGGGGCGACTTCAGGTTGTGGGTTGTTGTCATCACTGGTGGCTGGTAGGTGAGAAGCAAATAGCAGCACACGTAAGGAAGGAGCAACGGTTAGAGATTGGGTGTGCTACTGTTGGAGAATCAAGCGGCAGCCGACATACATTGGATAAGGTTGACTACACATTTTGTTAGGAAATTGGGTTGGGATATGATTTCGTCCGTAGTGGAATAATTATGAAACTTTTTTCATATTTTGATTTTTTAAAACTAAGATCATTTTAATTCTATAAAATGATTAACACATAAATCATAATGAAGCATGAACTTTAATTCGTATCTTATTCCGAAGCTTGATCCTTTTCTTACTGTATCCTTCAAACGATTTCTAAAACTAGTTCATCTCAACCACTGTAGTTGCAAAAGTGTCCAACCTTTAACGGTATTTGTAAAACAGGTTGAAAGAATTCTGTAACTCTTACAGTGAAAGTTAAGCAAGAAGTGCTAGTTTCTTTAGAGCTTAAGACTATTTATAATAGGTTTTGGACATTTTCAATTAAGCTTTAATTAGAATTACAAATAATTCTAATTAAATACCAATTATGTCCAAATAAGATCTAATATCTCATATTGATCCTTATTTATTAAAAATCTCATATTTAATCATAAAGTTTCTCAAACTTTACAATTAAGTCCAACTTGATTAAAATATCTTTTCTTTTTTCAACCTGTTCTTTATTTGAGATCCATTAGGTTTCCAAATATGTTGGCAATTGAAGCAAATTATAACCCTAATTCATATTTAGTATTAGATAAATCAAATTCCTTTAATTTATCTTTAATTTTATAATTAAACAATTTATATCTATAGATCAAGACTGACATCTAATAACAGATCATGCTTACCCAAATATTTAAGAATATCAAATTATTTATGACTAACCTTTTCATGCATGATTTTCTTGTATAATTCAATCATTTCATTATATCATGTTTCGATTAGACATAGAATATGAAATTAATATCTACTCTATTTTGAATCCAATTATATTAGTTCTCCGCTATTAGTTATTGATTTATTTGATAACATTTGTACACTATTTACAAAATATCATTATGCTTTAGTTAAATATTTTTTGAATCAATAATAATCAAGTAAATCAAAACATTTTCTCTAATTACTTGGTGATAAATCCTACTGATCACTCAAATACCTCTATATAATTCATGCTATATCTAATGATTACCGACTGAACTACCTATGATTAGAATAGGTCATAAGTAGTATTAAAACATAGCAATCCCTATACAAGATAGCTTTGAAGATCTCAGGTCAAAGAATCATTTATACAATCATCACAATAAGAATTTTCATAGATATATAAGTAATGTTTTAAATGGATATCTCATATGAAGTCAGTTCAGTGAATTTGTTCTCTAACAAGCACCCACATATTTGTTTAAGTATCTTTATAATTTAGTCTATGAAATTGACTACTTCCTTTATAAGGAAAAACATAACAGGTGCTATTTTTTTTACGTTTTATTAATTTCTAATCTTAATAGAACAATAACTAGAAATAATTTAAGGATAATACATAAATGTAATATGAATCTCATAATAATTTTATTTGTAATTTATAATTATCCCATGGACTTTATCACATACATATAAAAAATACAAATTATTTGTCACTAAACTAAGAGTGCGCTTGGTTCAGCTTTTGGTAGGTGGAAAAATATTTTTTTCCACTGCAAAAGCTATTTTAAGGAAAAAATGAGTGTTTGGTTGTAAACTTCAAAAGTACTTTTGGAGTAGAAATAGCTTTTTTAAAAGCTCAAAATCTCAAATTTGAAGCTTTTCAAAAAAGCCCCTTATTTTAGCTTTTTCGGGTAGAGAATTTTGCGTCACTTACGTATATATCAAAAGTTGTGTTTCTTTGGTTTTCTATTTACAAAACTTTGTCTTCTCAAATACGCAGCAACTCATCTTTTCAAAACACCCACGGATCAACTCACAGGTTTTTTTTTCTTGTTATCTTTCTTGTTATTTTTCTGCGTTAAACGTAGATGAACAATGTCTGCGTTGCGTACCTTTGTCTACATTCTGCGTTGAATGCAGACGAGGTCTGCGTTAAACGCAGACGTTGTTCGTCTGCGACGTTTGTGTTAACGCAGACGTCGGTCTGCGTTGACAGATACTCAAAACTTGACTTCTAGTTCTATGTGTTTTCTACAGTGTTGCTTCAGTTTTGCTTTACTCTTGATGGGACTTTTGAGTTTTCAGGGAAAGGAGTTGAAGGAGATGAGCCTGTCAGCAAACCAGGAGAAGTCTGAGATGAAGAGACTGACATGAAAAGTGGAGGGAGAAGATGGAACCATACCCTCCCCAGTTAAAGGTGGTCCTGTTGATACCTCCGCTCTTGTAGTAGAGCTAGGTCCCATGGAAATCTGCACTTTCTTGCTCAAATTTTGATGTCTTTCGCCAAAGTTTTCAGTTCATTATTTAAAGACTTGAAATATAGATTCCAATAAGTTGTCTACCTTCAACTAATAAAAGTATCGGTGAACTAATAAGAAACTAAGATATATTCACAAACCTTTGCCTCTATGAATGGCTCTTGCTCCAACATGAAGAAGAACATATTTAAATATTTTGAAAAATGTTTCGAATAACTAATTTAATAATTTATTCATAATATGTAGTTTATTACATAAATAATGACTTTTCTTGTGGAAAACATTCTATTTAATAATTATAACATTTGTTATTATAAAATAAAATATAGTTAAAATTAATAAAAGTGTTTTTTCAAAAAAGCTGTTTTTTTAATTGACAGCCAAACAATCAACTGACTTCTTAAAAAAGCTTTTCTCAGAAAAGCTCTACTGACAAAAACTCTACTAACAAAAGTTTTACTGATATAAGCCCATCTAAACATGCACTAAGTGAGAGTAAAAGATGCGTGACGGTGACATAGGGTTATGGCATCGTGATGGGAAAACTTATATACCAAGCGAGGTAGGTGACTGAAATTGGCTAGAGGCATTCTTAGTGTTTGAAAAAGCAAGTGGCTTCAAGTGTGGTGGCTGGTGTGGTCGTATAGACATTGTTGAAGAAGACTGGATGGCGAGATGCTCGTTAGTGTGGTTGTAGCAAGTCACCAATGGTGATAGCTAGCAGATGCACGGCTTGGCGGTGGCATGAAATGCCATTGAGCTAGTGAGTGACATCTCGAAAAAGTTGAAAGCAGGTAACAATAATGATATTGGTGTTACTAAGGCCACTTGGGCAGTGACATTGCATGACGGCGGTAGCCTTGGAGAAGGTGGCAACTAAGGTTTCATCTTGTTTGTGAAATTAGGGTTTTTTTTAAAAATTTATGAAGATGGGTGTGTTTGGCAACAAAAATAAACCTACGAAGAGGAGGGTGTTTTCTAATTCTATAATAAGGGTTGTCTAGATGTGAGTCTAAGTGTGACTTAAACTAGAAAAGAGAATTTATTTAGCTATGTCTCTAAAAAAGTCAAAATAGTCTTATGAAAAAACAATGGAACACAAAAATTTTAATAAAACTCACCAAAACACATAAAGTCTCAACTACAATTTCAGGTAACAACATGAACACGAAATATCATTCGAGAAGGATGGGTTTGACTAGTCACAAGCAAACAACAACAATAGATATCGATGAAAATGGGTCTTCCATTGATAGAGAGGAGATCTTCAAACTTCTTCGGGAGACTGTAACAGTGAAATAAAACAAGGGAACTAAAGGGAAAGAAACAAGTCAAAGTTAGTAAATTTATTCATTTTCTATTTATTCAAATAAAAGGGGAATTTGATTCTTTTGATAGGGACAAAAAAAAAGAGAGACGTAGATGAATACAATAGTTGGTGAAAAAGAATTTGAATTAAAAAAAGAGATTGTAAATAACCACAGATGAAATGGCTTATTTTGAAGAAGAATGGAGAAAATGGCCATAAATTGGTGATGGCTTAAAAGTGAAGACATTTTTAAGGTTTTCATTAATATGTCATTTTGGAAACAACCTCTCTACTAGTTAGGAGTAAGGTTGCATACTACTCGACCTCCCTAGACCTTAAGTGTCTGCAGGATTTCTATTGAATATTGTTGTTGTTGTATTGCGGGATTTCTATTGAGTATTGTTGTTATTGTAAAATCACATTGTTGTGTAGTAAATGAGAGATTCAAGATTCAAACCAAGCTTTTGTTGCAAAACTAGAATATAAATTTCTCTCCAAGTTCAAAAATAAAAAGACATTATTTTAGCTAAGCCTTTTAAACTCAAATTAAACCTATTAATTTCGAGTCTAATCAAGTATGGACCATTTTACCAAATCTATTTAAAATTACTATAATAGTCAAGTTTATACAAAAAATTAGTCACATTTGTAGAATAACTTCTAATTAAATATTTTTGATAAGTGACATCCTTAGAATTTTTTAATCCATAATTTCTCTATAAATTTATAGAATTTTCCCAATAAATTAATTTTAGTGTTATTGTAAAGTAGTGTCAATGATAATTTCAAATAAATATTTCAAATTTAAATTTAAAATTTATTTTTAGAAAATTAGAGAGAAACTAAAAGTACGCTGTTCACTTATTTATGTAAAAGAAATTTCTACTTATTTACATATGTGAGTTATAGTTAGGAAACTCAACTATAACATGTCTTCCAATTCGAAAATCTATCATCAGGCAAGAGAAATATGTGATTTAGATGTGTATATATGTTTGTTTATACCCTATAGTCAATTGGTTAATTGTGTTTAGTAACAAAACAATTTAAAGCATTTTTTTAATCTTATACATATACATTGCAAATAAAGTTATGATGAGATTATACTTATGAGATTCATTATGTTAATGTACTATCTCTAAATTGAGCATAATCATTATTCTATTAAAATTAGATATTAATTAGAACGTAAAAAGATTAACACACTTTATGTTTTTCCTTATGAAGGAAGTAATCAATCTTATAAACTAAATTATAAAGATATTTACATAAACATATAGGTGCTTGTTAGAGAATGATTTCATTGAATTGACCCTTTACGAGAAATCCATTTGAAACATTACTTGTATGTTTATGAAAATTTTCATTATGATGATTGTATAAATGATCATTTGACATAAGATCTCCAAAGTTATCTCATATAGGGATTGCTATATGTAAAAATGTAGATGTATGAAGAAGATTGTTCTTATTATGCTATAGACCCGTAGGTCTTTATATAGAGCTAGGGTACATAGTTTTGGTAGTCTTCCAATTAAGGAAGACTCCTTATTAGGAAATATTCCTAATATAGCTAGATATTATAGTTAAGAATAATCTCGAAGAATAATCCTTTAATTATGGGATTATCTACAATTACATGATTGTCTACACTCCCCTTCAAGTTGGTGCAAAGATGTCTATCATGCCCAACTTGCCAATTTGCTCTTCAAATCGTTGTTTTAACAGCCCCTTTGTAAAGACATCTGCTCTCTGTTTTTTAGTAGGAACAAACGGAATATATATGCTTCCCTCTTCCATTTTTTCCTTGATAAAATGCTTATCAACCTCTATATGCTTTGTCCTTTCATGAAGTACTGGATTGTGTGCAATATTAATGGCTGCCTTATTGTCACAATACAACTTCATGGGAGGCTTAACCTCCAAGTTTAACTCAGACATAACTCTTCTGAGCCACAAGACTTTACACACTCCTTGATCCATAGCCCTGTACTCAGCTAGCCACTATATTTTGCTTTTTACTTCTCCATGTCACCATATTCCCCTATGGATAGGTGCAGTAGCGTGATGTTAATCTTCTGTCAATGATTGAACCAGCATTGTCTGCATCATTATAAACTTCTATGCTTCTTTCTTCCTTCTTCCCAAAAAACAATCCCTTGTCTCGACATCCCTTCATATATTTCAAAATTCTGAAAAACAGCTTCTAAGTGTTCTTCATATGGTGAGTGCATAAATTGGCTTACTAGACTCACTACAAATGCTATATCTGGCATGGTGAGAGATAAGTAAATTAACTTCCCAACTAGCCTGTGGTACCTCTCCCTGTTTACTAGAACACCATTTTTGGGTTGTCCAAGTTTCTTTCCTGGTTCCACTGGTGTATCACAAGGCTTACATCCAGTTAAACCTATCTCTTTTAATAAATCCAAAGTGTATTTTCTTTGAGTCACCATAATTTCCTTCTTGGATCGAGCTACTTCTATGCCAAGAAAATATTTGAGCTACCCCAAATTTTTTACTTCAAGCTCCTTCCCGAGCTATGCTTATAACTTTTCTCTCTCCACAAGATCACTCTCAGTAATTATTATATCATCCATATATACTATTAGGACAACAATTTTGCCTTCCCCAGTCCTTTTAGTAAACAAAGTATGGTCTGATTGGCCTTGGGAATACCCCTGACTTGTTACAAACTTGGTGAATATGTCAAACTAGGCTCTTGGGGACTGTTTTAGTTCATACAAAGATCGTCTAAGTTTGCACACCTTACTCCCAAAGCTTTTCTTGAACCCAAGAGGTAGCTCCATGTACACTTCCTCTTCTAAATCATCATTCAAGAAAGCATTTTTTACATCTAGTTGGATTGGAGGCTAGTCTAAGCACGCAGCCACTGATAATAGGGCCCTGACAGTGTTCAATTTTTCCACTGAAGAGAACGTCTCAGTATAGTCCACCCGAAATGTTTGAGTGTAACCCCTTGCCACCAACCGAGCTTTAAACCTTTCTATTGAACTATCTGCATTGTATTTAATGGTAAATATCCATCGACATCCAACCAATTTTTTCTGCTTGGCAGGTCAGTTCTCTCCCACGTGCCCTTCTTTTCTAGGGCCTTTAATTATTCCAAAACAGCCTCCCTCCACTTAGGAATAGCCAGAGTATCATGTACGTTGTTTGGAATTTCTATATTGGTTAGTATGGAAATAAAGGCAGAAAAGGTTGGAGACAAGTTTGCATTAGCAACAAAGTTAGGGGTAAGATATTGTGTGCATGGTCTTTTCCCTTTTCTCATTGCAATAGGAAGAAAAATATCACCAGGGAGATCATTTGAGTTAACTGGTTGGGTAGTCTCAGATTGTGAGATGTAAGGACTCAGATTCGGAGATGATAATTGGGTTGTATCGAATATTACTTCCTTTTCTCCCCTGCTATATACTACACCGTGAAATTTTTTCTGCTCTGCACTTCCTGCTTCCTTCTCAACAATGTCTTTTTCCTGATTTTCTTTTTTGTCCTCCTGACTAGTAAACTTTTTTGCTGCTAGTCTTTCTAGATTTAACAGCTCAGTTTTTTTCCACTAGACCTCTCATCTTCCTCACTGAAATACTCCCCTTGAAGATAAGTGTGGTTGTCATAAGTTTTACCTTCAAAAAATGTAACATCCATAGAGGTAAAAAATTTCCGGGATGTTGGATCAAAGCACTTATATCCCTTTTGGGTTCCAGAGTATCCAACAAAGATGCATTTGATCGCTTTAGGATCTAGTTTGGATTTCTTAGGATCATGGTTATAGACAAACACTGTGCTTCCAAATATTTTTAGAGGGACAGGCGGGTTTGATCTTATATTAGGAAAGAAGGAAGTTAAGGTTTGTAATGGGGTTTGAAAATTTAAGGTTTTGGAGGGAAGTCTATTTATCAAAAAATTGGCAGTGAGAACTGCTTCTCTCCATAGGTATTTCGGGACATGTGTTTGAAAGCTGATTGCTCTAGCCACCTCTAAAAGGTATCTGTTTTTGCGTTCAAAAATCCCATTCTGCTGTGGGGCGTAACTGCAGGAGGTTTGGTGGACAATTCCTTTGCTATCTAGGAAGTTGTTTAAGGCCAAGTTCACGTACTCCTTCCCGTTATCACTTCTTAACATTTTAATCTCCTTTTGAAATTGAGTTTTAACCATGTTATTGAAGGACATAAATGTGGCACAAACATTAGACTTATCTCCCAAAAGAAATACTTATGTGCCCTATAATAGTCATCAATGAAAGTGAAAAACCACCTCTTTCCATTAGGTATTTGAGTTCTAGAGGGACCCCATAAATCACTGTGAATTAACATAAATGGCTACGAATATTGGCTGTTTTGAATAGGGTAATGACTCTATGAAGTTTAGCTAATTCACAATATGAACATTGAAACCTAGCACTTTTATTGATAGATAAATGAGGTAATGTAAACTTCAGGTATTGTAAACTAGGATGGCCTAACCTATAATGCCACAACATTATTTTTTCCTCCTTCTTGTTGACAGTAATGTAACAGCTCCCTTCTTCATGTTTCTTGCCTTCTTCTTGCAAGATATATAACTCTCTAATAACCTTAGCAACCCCAATCATCCTCCCCAATTCCGAATCCTGAAACATACAATGAGTTGACCAAAAATTAGCTTTGCAATTCATATCTTTGGATAGTTTGCTAACAAAAACCATGTTATAGGAAAGATTGGGAATGTGAAGAATATTTTTTAGTATTAAGGTATCTGAAATAGGGACTATCCCTTTTCCTGCAACTGAAGCTAGGGAACCATTTGCAATTCTAATTTTTTGGTTCGTTGCACAAGGTGAGTAAGAGGAAAAAAATTGGAGCTACCGATTATGTGATCTGTGGCTCCAGAGTCAATTATCCAAGAGTAGGAGGGTATAGAACAAACAAAGGCCTTTGGAAGGATTATAACTGACTGGACTAAAGAACAAGAGGTTTTCTTGGTATTTTCTTGGTATTCTTAGCTGGAAGTAAAGTGTATAGATGATCAAGTTGTTCCCTTGTGAAAGGGAAGGTCCTGGATGAGTTGGAGGTATCCAGGTCATGACTGGATTGGTTCCCATCTTGCAAAGCTTTCTTGTCTCCTACTCCACTAGTCCCTTTTTTCTTCTAGTTTGCTAGTTTGCCATGTATCTTCCAACATGTATCTTTTGTATGACATGGTTTTTTGCAAAACTCACACCAAGTTTTTTGCTTGTTTCTACCTTTCTCACCCTCACTGTCACTATTCTTTGAGACAAATGCTGATCCTTCATTTTGGAAGTCCATAGTGCTATTTTTTCCCAATATGACATTCTTCCAAGCTTCCTCTCTTCTAACTTCATAGAAGACTTCTTATACTGAGGGTAGTGGCCTGCGTCCCAAAATACGTCCCCTAACTTCATCCAATTCTGCCTTCAAGCCAGCAAAAACTACAAACACTCGTCCCCTGTCAACTTTCTCTCTATATTGGGTTGCATCTTTTGGATCTTTCCACTTTGTTTCCTCAAACAGATCTAACTCCTGCCATATTATAGTCATTTCATTATAATATGCAGTCACATTTTGCTCACCTTACTGCATCTTCCATATTTTTGAATTGAGTTCAAACAGCTGCGCATAGTTTTCCAGGTCTGAGTATGTTTCTTTGACGGCTTCCCACACATCTTTGGTTGTTGGAAGAAAAATAAATGGTCTTCCAACCCCTGTTTCCATGGAATTGATGATCCAAGCTGTAACCATGGCATTTTCCAAGCACCATTGGTCAAAAATAGGGTCTTTTGACCTTGGAGTTTGGATTGCTCCTATTATGTACCCTAATTTTTCTTTTCCAGTAATCACAAGACGGGCTGATTGAGACCATTCTAGGTAGTTTCTTCCATTCAGCTTTTGTATTGAAATTTGTAGGGAATTTTTTGGGTGTATGTTGACTGAAACAAGTTGATTTCTTGATCCAGAGGAAGGGGTTGCGTTGCTGGTGGTCTCGAAGGATGATGATAGAGAACCTCCCATTGCAACTTTGTAATTCATGGAAGAGTGTGAGGCTCTGATACCATGTAAAAATTTAGATGTATGAAGAAGATTGTTCTCATTATGCTATAGACCTGTAGGTCTTTATACAGAGCTAGGGTACAAAGTTTTGGTAGTCTTCCAATTTAGGAAGACTCCTTATTAAGAAATATTCCTAATATAGCTAGATATTAGAGTAAAGAATAATCTCTAAGAATAATCCCTTAATTATAGGATTATCTACAATTACGAATTGTCTACACTATGTTTTGATATTACTTATTATATATTCTAATCAAGGGTAGCTAAGTGATAAAATTTTATGAAGGTAGTTAAGTGATCAATAAAGGATTCCACCCTAAAGTAACTAGGGAGAATGTTCAGTTGTTCTTGATTAGTGATGATTAGGGAAATCCTTGGCCAAGGTGGAATGACAATTTGTAAAATAATTTACAAATGTCATTAATTAAATCACCTACTAATGATGGTGAACTAACATGATTGGACTCAAATAGGGTAGAAATTTTTTCTATGTTCTATGTTTAATCAGAACATTGTACGATAAAATGATTAAATTATATGAAAAATCATGCATTGAAAGTTTAGTCAAGATACTTTGACATTCCTAAATGTTTATATTGTCATGATGCATTGCTAGATACCAATCTTGATCTATTAGATGGTTTAATTAGAGAATTAAAGATAAATTGAAGAAGTTTAATTTATTTAATCCTAAATATGATTTAAAGTTATTATTTATATCCATTGCCGGCATATTTGAGAACCTAATGATTCATACACAAATAATGGGTTGAAGAGAGAAAAGTGTTTTAATCAAGTTGGACTTGGTTGTAAAGTTTGAGAAATTTTATGATTAAGTATGAGATATTTACTAAATAAGGATTAATATGAAATATTGAGTTTTATTTGGCTATAATTAGTATTTAATAGAATTATTTATAATTCTAATTAAAGTTTAATTAAAATTAAATTACTAAAATATCCAAACCTATTATAAATTGGCTTAGATTCCAAGTGAGCTAACACTCCTTACCTAATTAGCTTTTATAATACCTGTAGAGTTTTCTAAATATGTTCTGTGGATACCGTTAGAGGTCAGACACTTATGTGATTACACTAGTTGAAATGAACCAATTTTTAAAAATGGTTTGAAGGAAATGACAAGAAAAATGATCAAACTTTCGAAGAAGGTGCAATTACGATTTATCCTATACTATATTTTGTGTTAATCATTTTATATAATTTAAGTGATCTTAACTTTCGAAAAATCAAACAAAAAAGTTTTGTAAACCATCCTATGAAGTGGATAATACATTGGTTGAAGTTTGATTCATATACATATATTAAAAGTGTTGCTAGTCACTTAAAAAGTTTGGATGATTCTATAGACCCCATTAGGAAAATGATTCAATATGGAGAATAGATTCTATAGAAAGACTAACCATCAAATAAATGGTGAATCCCTAAGTTAGTTCCCTTAATTATGTCGTCTCACTTAATTTTCTGGTCAATTAAACCTGTATTTTCATATTTCGGACTAAATGGATTCAAATTTGTCTTGTTTACGTGAATTACCAGGAAGTGGACCCAAGTGACAATAGCCGACCGAATAAGACCTGTAAATAAAAACAAAAGGTTGTCACTGCTTCGACTCATGTGATAATATAAAAAATTGGCTGCGGAGGATTGAACCGATAAACACCTGAATGAGGCTCATATGTGGACTTACTGATCTACACGAATAATAGAGGGCAAGTAGAGATATTCTTGGGAGGAAACTAAAAAACGCAAGCTATATTCCCGTATGAGCGTAGAAACCCTATCTCGTTGTATTGGCAGCACAGAGTTTGAGTTTAGGAGGCAATCCGTTATATTTTTATAACCTAACAGTATGTTCTCCATGACATCTTAAATACTTAAAATTGCCCCTGGCTGTCAATAATTACTATCAAATCTCTGTTAGAACTAATAATTAGAATGCATTTCATTTTGATATGAAAACAAAAGAAGATGAAGAGGGATGTCAGTCTGCTTAATTAATTTATGCACACATTTTTTATAATCTAACCGGAGTCAATGAGTCTAGAATGCGCTTTACCTATCTAATAAGAGATTTTGATCTTCGAACTCAATCCGATAGCCATGGGAGATCCGAACTTTTAGAGTTCAAAAATAGACACGCAGTCCTTTTATTAACACTCAATGTACTACAAGGGGGTGTCTTTTATTTTTAGCAGTAGCTCTTCTCTTCCTATTACATTTGCATCTTTGGGTGAATTAAAGTGAAACTAGATTCCTCAATCCCCATAGGTTCATCGCATTAAAAACAGCTTACTAAATATGTGATCATTTTCATTAAAGAAACGAGCATGTGCGTTGTACACCAACTAGAGAAATTAAAAAAGAGAAACTTTATCGCTTTCATGTTTTTTCTCGCGGTGACAAGCAAGGGGGAATCCAAAGCCAGATTATCTATGCCGTCGTTACTTGTGTGTAAGCCATGAATGTTAGACATTTTTGCCCCTAATAGTAATTTTGTCATTTTCCTATAAAGTGAACAGTTATTAATTATAATTTTAGCTTTTAAATAAATTATCGGTTAAGTCACGTAATTTGATCCAGATAAATATAATAAAGTGACCGAATAAATGATCTAGATTAATAGGTCAAAGTTCGGGTAAAAAATGAATCCTTTTTAGTATGAACCTGGTTCGTATCGGCCTTGTGATGAGGAAGTCTGATATAAAAGTTATATATATAGGTTAAGGTCTCTTGCAGTTGCTCATATATTAATCGTAAGCATAAGGAACCTCTGACCTGTTAAGAAAGCTTATGTTTTGAGAAAACTATAGAAAGACCTAGCCCGTGTCCTAGTGATGGATTTCCGTGAAGACGGCGGTAGATTCCGGCTTGTTTCGGCTTTGGAAAGCTCGTTTGAAGTTTCATAATTGAAATCAGGTACATTCCGCATTTCTTCATTTTTTGCCCTTTCACGTTAAATCCGAGGTACGTAACTAAGGTACCGTTATGTATTACACATAGTATCAGAGCGGTGACGTGATCAGGTGGTTAAAAATGGAGATTTTTCTGTTTTTCTCTCCATAAAGTTTTCAGAGAGTTAAATTTTGGTTTCTCAATTTTTTCTTGCTTTTTATTGCATGAAAGTAGTATAAATATGTTTAGCCTTGAGAAACGGGCTGAAAATGAGTCTGAGAATTCGAAAAAAGGAACCAAAACTCGCTGAAAATTGCATTTTTCTAGCGAGGTATACGTCGCGCGTTGGGCGCGTGATGACGTGTATGACGCGTGCGTTGCAGGCGTCGACATGTGGTGCGATTTCAGCTGGACTCGTGTCTGGCGCATGCAACGTACGCGTCCGCATCAATGCGAACGACACATGTAAGAAGCGCACGCGCCAGCGGCGACGCACAGCTGACGTAGCGGCATGATGTTAGCCCATATGGACACGTCTACAGTGACAAGAAACATAAAAATTTCAGATTTCCTGTAAGGGTATCCCAGAGTGTTTTGGGTCAGTTTCTGGGTTCGTGAAATTTATAAAATGAAAATTTTCCATTTTTTTGGATTTATTACATTAGTAATAAATTAAAGTTTAACTATAGAAAAAGGAATTAAGGTGTTATGAATCTGATTTCGAGTGAATTTTCATACTTCGAACATCACATGAGGGAGATACTTCAAGTTTTCGTGTCTCGGGTCTCATATTCAATGTTCGGGTTCGCATGATAGTTAATCAGAAAAGGAATTAAGACATTCTGAAGCCATTTTTGAGTGAATTTCCGTGCAACGAATTTGCCATAAGGGAGATACATGAGGTACTCATGTCTTGAGTGATTGGTTCAGTGTTCAATAATGCACGATAGTTACTCTACTGAGATTTTTCTTTTACGAAAGTCTCAAATAAAGTTTTCAGAGAATGTCTTTAACACGAGTGTGTGACAATGAGACTATGCATTCGGTTTTTGCATTTCTTAAAGTTATATTGTCACATACCATATGCCCATAAAGAATGGGCGGATAACATAAAGATGTATCCCTTATGTTTATGGACTTTTTAAGTGCTGATGAGAATGCAATCACCAAAGTGGCCTTTCAAGTCAGCATTTTGAATTGTTTTGCTTGCATTTTAGGGGTTGTCTTTGACTTTATGTTTGGTTATTCTGCCCAAAGGTGTTGACCTTACATAACATTTTGAGATGATCATATAGGCATTAGATGGAGGAAAGCCATTGCTTAAATGATCTATTAACCCAAAGGTGGTAGTGTTATAAGAGTTGATGGTTTGTACTCTGATTGCTTTTATGTGAAAATCTAATTGCATATATTATATATTCAGCCTAAAGTTGTTTCATAATATGTGTGATCGGATTTTTAGTAAAGATACTGTTTAATAGCTTTCAGTAACGCTGTTATCCTACATTTTTGCTGATCTAATCAAAGTTACTTTAAAGTCAACCTTTTCGGTTAATAAAATCAGTGTCACCATTAAAACAATGACTGACTTCAATATGAAGAAATGGACAGAGGATGTATTAAATGCTATAGAAATAGCTGAGGTTGATATGGCCATATATATACATAGGCCATCTCCACCTACATCCATGAGCTTGAAAGCTCATAAAGCAGCCTATGAAGCCCAGGATCGGTTTAACAGTTTATGTCTTATGACTATTAAGAGATCCATTCCTAACCATCTGTTTAGTGGACTTCTGGACACAGACATAGTGAAATAATTTTTTGGAAATGTATCCTAGAAGTACATAGTCTCACATAGTGCTAAGACAAGTGCTTTAATGAAAGAATTATTCTCCATAAGGTATATAGGAGAAGAGGGGGAGTAAAGAAGAATATATCAAGAATGGTCCATCTTCACAGTAGATTGAAGATTTTAAACATTTCTTTTCCTGATGTCTTCATAGTTCACCCGACTGTGAATACAATCCCTCCAGAATTAAGTAATATAGTGAAGACATATTGTTCATAGGATGAGGAATGGGACTTCAATGCTTTGATTTCCCATTCAGTTGTTGAGGAGTAGAAACTCAAGCTTACTACTCCTACAACCCTCGAAGCAACTAAAGGGAAACAAAGATAAAGCACGTTTAGATCAAAGGTAGAAAGATTAAATCTTCTCCACATGTTGATGTTGGTTAATCCAGTGTTGGTGAAGGTCCTAGTGACATAAAGTAACAAGCACTATAAGGCCTGGAAGGAAAGACTATGACTATCAGATAACTCCTTAGCTTATCAATTTATGAATATGATTTGCGATAGTCGCATTAAGTATTTTGTGACTATATAGTGAAGTATCTGATCAAGGTGCTTCCACAATGTAGGGGTTCATATCTAGGATAAAGCTAAATAAAGAGAAGGAGAAACTAATGGTTCACTGTAATAAACAAGTGGAAGTAATATCTATAGAGGATATATGTAATGAACCGTGTTGCAAGGTTTATCTTGGTTTTTACACGACGCATTTTATATGTGATCTTTGGATCAATTTTGGACAAAGAAGGTTGATGTTTTATATTTAATACTTTTGTTATACAGTTTTGTTTAATGTAAAACATAATGGTACAGCTTTCTTGTCATATGGTTTGTATAAAATGTGTCTTACCACAAATTAGATATATGCTTCTTCGTATTTTGCTGAACAAGTAAAGAAATGAAGGACCCTGATTAATGAAAAGTCATATATGGTGTGGCATAAAAGTTTAAGCCACATTTCTAGAGCTAAGGTTGAGAGATTGATTAAAGAAAGCATTCTCTCAATTCTAGATTATGTTGATCTAGGAACATGTGTTGACTATTACAGGGGTAAGTTGGCTAATAAGGATATAGAGGTCAACTTATGCTTCTGACTTGTTGAGTCTAATACATAAGGATATCAGTAGACCTTATACAATTGCATTGTGCAATTCCAAAAGTATTATGACATTTGTTATGATTATTCCCATTATAGTTATGTGTTCTTGCTTAAAGATTGAAGGTTGAGAACCAATTGGGAAAATTCATTCAGAGTGTCAAATCTGACCATGTTGAAGAATATCATGGCAAATATGGTGTTTCAAGACTTGAAAAAGTTCATTTGCCAGATATATGGAATCTGTTGGGATAGTGACTTGATTCACTATACCGGGTAGTCTTAAGCAAAATGGTATGTTGCTGAAAGGTATAACCGCACCCTAAAGGACTTGAAGAAGTCAATGCAGAATAAGACTAATTTACCTGATTATATAAAAGTGTGAAAACCCAGCCTTGCACACATTTGTGTATGAGGTTGCCCACCGAGGTTGTATAATCCTTATAAAGAAAATTGCATGCTCATGATGGTCATTGCTATTTAGTAAGATATCCTGACCACTCTAAAGGCTACAGATTTTACTGTAGAGAAGGAGGGAACAAAATAGTGGAATCACAAACAGCTAAGTTTCTGAAATATAGTGTTTATGATGATGGTGGGCCCTTTGACCCTTCAGATGATAACAAGGTGGATACTACAGTTATTATGTATCCGCCACTTATACAGTTAGATCCAGTTGATCTAGGTCTTTGTACCAGGCTTGTACAGGAACATGAACCCATACCTATATGCATAGGGGTTCTTGGGGCCGCAAGATCTAATGCAGTTATGAAAATCCAATAGAGTGAGATGACCTATTATCTCATCTAATTACATAGTCTGTTAGGTAAATAGGACTATAATATTAGACATATTATGAATCTAGTTACTTTTACAGAAGCTATTTCTGTACCCACAGCAGAATTGTGGTAGGTTGCAATGACTTATGAGATGTAAGCCATGAAACATATTAAGATCTAGGAGTTAGTTGATTTTGTAGCAGAACTGCAAACCCGTCAGCTGTAAATGAAGTTTAAGAACTAAAGTATTTCAAGATAAAGTTTAGCGATTTATGGACTAACTTAGTTGCCTAATGGTTAACTCAAGGATAAATATTGAATTTAATGTTATTTTTCTCTCGTATCCTCGTAAGATACATTTTGAGTAATTAAGGCAATTGTAGCTCATGATGATAAAGAGTTACATCAGATGGTTGCCAAAATTGCTTTCCTGAATAAAGACCTTTATACAGTAGTCTATATGGTACAATTTGAAAGATTTCAGGATCCAGATGGAATTGCCATGGTTTGCGCGTTATGCAGATCAATATATGATTTATATCAAACCTCCCGAAAGTGATACCTTACAGTTGATAAGGTTATGACCTCTTTCAGCTTCATGAAAAATAAAGTTAAAAAGATGCTTGTACTATGAGGTCAAGGGAAGCAAAATTATCTTCCTATTATTGCATGTGGATGATATATTGCTCTCCTTAAGTTACTTGAATATGTTGTATAAGGTTGAGTAACGCTTGGTCAAAAACTTTGACATAAAAGACCTTGGCATAGCATCTTTTGTCTTAGGTATTTGGATTCACCGGGATAGATCTTAACACACATTATACCTCTCACAGAGTGCATACATTAAGTATATGTTATAAAGGTTTAATACGATTAACTGTAAACTTGTCGTAACACCTATCTCTTATAGTGAGAGATAATCTTTGGGCAGTATCTAAAGAATAAAGTAAGGAGAGAGGTTACGATGAATGTTTCGTATTCTAGTATGATTGATAGCTTGATGTATGTTTGGCTATGTACTAGGCAGGACATTGCATTTACTGTTTGGCTGTTTGGTCAGTATCTAGTTAACCCAGATGTAGACCATTAAAGTGTAGTCAAGTGAGTGTTGAGATAATTAAAGAGAATCAACGATTATATGTTAACGTATGAAAAAGTCAACAGACTAAACCTCATAAGGAATTCAGATTCAAATTTAGCTATGTGTCCAGATGATCGAAAGTTTACTTAAGGTTATGGTTTAAGTTTGCAGATGGTACAATGTTGTGGAAGAATGTCAATTAGACACGGGTGACTTTCTCAACCATGCATGCATAGTGTATACTATAGGGTTGCTTCATAGACGGTTTAGCTTAGAAATTTGATTTCTGAGTTGTCTATAGTTGATTCAGTGGCTAGACCTATTCGATTGTAATGTGATAATTAAGCTGCTGTGTTGTTTAATAACAACATTGAATATCATAAGGTCTTAGCATTTTAAGGTCAAAATTTTGACAATGAAGTAGTTGACACGAAAAGGTGACATTAATATTTGGAGCATTTAAAGACTGAGGAACTATAAGTCGTTTCTTCAACTAAAGGATTTTGCCCACTTGTGTTTGGAAGACAAGTATACAATATGGGTGTTTTGAAGTCCTTATACATTGTTAGTTAAAAGATCGTTATGTTTGCTCCATATACATTTGTACATTTTGAAGTATTATGACGGTATGATGGCTCATCAATAAAGATTATTATTGTTTATCCTCAGTAATATATGTTATCATACATTGTCATAATACGTATAGGAGTCTTAAGATTTCTGGCAATCTTAAGCATTTGAAGGTCATTGGGCATTTATAAAGATTAACCTTGAGCCTATCTCATTTAGACATATACAGTTTATACGGATATATCCTTAAAGTTTCATATGACATAGAGGGATAAAAGTTTTTAATCCCATCAAGGTTCTCTAGTGCAATTTAGAATTCAGTTGGAGAACATAAAGGTTTTCTCTAATGTTGTTTAGCATTTGGTGAGAGAAAACATGATTTCTCTAATGTAGTTTAGCAATTGCGGTTTAGTATAAAGTTGGAGAAATCGAGACTTACAAACGAAGATGATATGTATTAGATCATAAAAGTATCATCGTAGTTTGCTACACTCTATTTTCCCATTCATGTTAGTGAGGTATTAGATATGCGTGATTGTATTGGATCTGTGACCCACATGACACATGTATTTGATACTTTTCGGTATCAAAGGCCTTACAAGACAGAATGTTGGACTTTTATTATTTTTGGATCAAATGTTTTGTTTTAAACTTAGTCAACTAATATAGTAGTGTAGCTTAATTGAGTTTTTAAATTGTTTTTAAACTTAAGTAAAACTGCAATTAATAATTGTCCAAGGAGGAGAATGTTCGACATTTTTGCCTCTAAGGGCAATTTTGTCATTTTCCTATAAAGTGGACAGTTATTAATTGTAATTTTGGCTTTTAAATAAATTATCAGTTAAGTTACATAATTTGATCCAGATAAAGATAATAAAGTGGCTCAATAAATGATCTAGATTAATAGGTCGAAGTCTAGGTAAAAAATGAATCCCTTTTAGTGTAGACCTAGTCTATATTGGCCTCGTGATAGAGAAGTCTGATATGGAAGCTATATATATATATTAAAGTCTCATGCAGTTGCTTATATATCAATCGTAAGCATAAGGAATCTCTGACCCGTTAAGAGAGCTTACGTTTTGAGAAAACTATAGAAAGACCTAGTCCGCGTCCCAGTGATGGATTCCTGTAAAGACAGCGGTAGATTCTGGCTCGTTTCAGCTTTGGAAAGCTCGTTTGAAGTTTCAGAACCGAAATTAGATACATTATGCATTATCCGTTTTTTGCCCTTTCACGTTCGATATGAGATACGTAAATTAAGGTACCGTTACGTATTACAATAAATAACTTCTTTCATAAGCATTCGAATTCATTTTTATTTTGTTTGTTTTTAAAAAATATGAATATTAAAGAAAGAAAGGGACATATACTTACTTTTCTTTTAATTATCCTTCTGTGACTAGAAAAAGGAAATACTAACTCAAACTTTGATTTTTGATTAAAAATTGATAGCAAATTGAAATATTATTTTTTCATATACG
Source organism: Erythroxylum longipes (assembly GCA_027563885.1). Classification (NCBI taxonomy): domain Eukaryota; kingdom Viridiplantae; phylum Streptophyta; class Magnoliopsida; order Malpighiales; family Erythroxylaceae; genus Erythroxylum; species Erythroxylum longipes. Next base: position 5,570,940 of record JAOQMS010000178.1, read on the forward strand.
TAATAAAAATATCTTTTAATAAAAATTTAAAAAATAAAATACTTTAATTTACAATATGATTTATGTCATAAGTATACTGAAATGTTAATTATAAAATATGATTATCCCTTCTAATAATTCCCTTGAAAAATCTATAAACTATCAATTAAAAAGCCGAGATCAAAACATGTTTTTCTTGCAAAGTTGTCTTTTTTTCATTGAAAATATTAGTAATAAACATATGTTTTATTAAAATATGTGAACTCAAACTTTTCTTTTGCTTTCAACTAACTTTCAATCCTATCTTAGAGCGAATTAATTATAACAAGATATGCAAAATGAATGTTTGTGAAGTTTTTTAATATACTCAAAACTATTTTGGTTGTTTTTACGTAATAGCATTAAGATTAAAGTTGGATCTCTCCCCCTTTACTTAATATCGTTTTACTATTTGGTCAGTCGTAAACCCTTCAAATGTTAAATGCCAATTGGGAACATGTACGAATACTAATATTATTACGCAATTCTGATTTGATCCTTACAAATAAAATTATAAATGAAACTTTGGTCAAAAGTGAATAAGTAGTTCTTTCCTCAGTTTGAATAACTAATAAAGGTGGTTGGATGGACTCTTCTTATAATTGGTTCTTCAAGAAATATTATGCACGTGATACGTAATAGACCTAGTTACTCTGTCAATGGAGCTCTAATTTAATCTCCATCTTTTTCTTTTCCCCTTAGTATATGAACAAAGAGAATATAAAATCATAGCATTTTATTTATGTCCTTAGAAGAATAGACTGTAATGGTGATATTTAATTAGTACTTCTATAAAATGAAGAGGAATTGGAGGCCGGAGCAACTTGATTTTACATATATATGTACAATAAAACTTCAATAAATTGCATCTTCTGGAACAATTTTTCTCACCAACGATGTTTTTTGGGGATGCTCTCGAATACGATGCTCTTGACATCCCTTTTGCATGGCGCTTCATGCAGAAGTCCGGGTAAGCTTCCTGCTACTCCTTCCTCTCCAACTCTGATACTCTTCTGCTCATCTTTAACTTTATTCTTGCTTCCTACTTGCTGCCTTTTCTGTCGAGCACCACTTTTCAAGGGCACTTTATTCCCACTACAACATTTGTTTTTCTTGCCCCTTCTTTTTCTTTTTATATACCTTTCTTTTTCAGTTTTTTCCCTGCCAAAGCTGCCCTTTTTTCCACTTTCCTAGCTCTAACCTTTAATCATGCCGACTTTAGCCAACTCATCTTATAAGGAATTCCTAGCTCTACCCTCCTCCTCTTCCCCTCCACCCCTCATCACACAACCTCAAACTAAACCTATCACTGCCACACCACCAGAAACCTCTGCCCCACAAAGGAGTTGGAAGCAACCCGTTGGAGATCACCAAACTTTGAACCAAACCTTTAAGCCTCCCATGGAAAAGGATGGTAAGCTAATAGTCTGTCAAGAGATACAAGTCCTGGAAGAAGGAGCACGTTGTTGGGAAACTACCATTGTTGGTTTCTTCTTCAATCAACGTCCCCCCTTCCCAGTCATCCAAAAATGGATTCATCGTGCTTGGCATAGCAAAGGACTATCTAATATGTTTCTTACCAAAGACAATCTCATTTTGTTCACCTTCAACTCGACCTATCAAGCTCATAAAATCTTAGAACAAGGCCCTTGGCATGTTGGAAACCAACCTTTGTTCTTGAAATTTTAGCAACCGAATGTAATGGTTACTTGCAATTCAGTTCTAGTTAACATGCAAAACAGAATAATGTAAAAATTTTCCCGTGGTATTATTTACTACTAGTCTCAAAGGAGAATAGATATCTCATCTAAATGCATTTACAGGGAATTAGTAACAAAATATAATAGATATTAAAGGGACAAGAAGAAAAAAGAAAGATAGGAAGAACAGAGAGAATTACGGCAAGAACATAGGTCATAGCATATTCCACACCTCCTTTCTCTTTTCCTTTTCCTATATGTATTGTCTTTTAGTCCTCTAGACACAGTGGTACTCTAGTGGCTCGGGTACTACGCCTAACAAATTTCTGTACAACATCCATATATTCTGGATCATTTGCCACGTGTGCCTCCTGCGTCTCACCCAAATTTTCCTTCAATGTGACATTACCCTCCCCATTAGAAGGGACCTTGTCCGTACGATCAGCATCAGTTAAAGTTAATAGAGGAACAAATTAATTAAGAGGATCTCAATGACATTGTTTCAACAAAGAAACATGAAAAATTGGGTGGATCTTTGCAGTTAAAGGGATCTTTAAATGATAAGCAACTGTACCAATGTGAGCCAGAATCTTAAAAGGTCCAAAAAAATGCATGCCCAGCTTCTGGTTACTTTGTAAATGGATGGAGTGTTGACGATAAGCTGCAATTTCATAAAAACATAATCCCCCAAATTGAAGTGAACTTCAGTATGCTTCTAATCAACAAAGTTTTTGATACGATTCTGAGCTCGAGCAAGGAGACGATCACGTTTTAATAGTTGTCATGAGCATCAAAAGGAGTATCATCGTGCATAGAGGTTGGTACAATAGATGGAGGATCACGGCCATCGAGAATTTTAAATGGATACCCATAGAAGTATGAAAAGAGGTATTATACTAGAACTCAACACATGGTAGAAAAGATACCCATAATTTCAGATGTTCTGATACAAAGTAGCGAAGATACATCTCAATGCACTTGTTAATAGCTTCTGAATGGCCATCGGTTTGTAGGTGATAGGCCGAACTAAATATTTAAGGAGGTACCTTGACGCTTAAATAAATGCTGCCAAAAGATAGCGAAAATTTTATCACGATAAAAAATTACAGAAGAGGGAATAATACCATATAACTTAAACCACATTCTAAATAAAAACCTTAGCAACTTGTTGTGTAGTGAAAGAAGAATGCAAAGGTGCAAAATGACCATACTTGGATAAATGATCAATCACCACAAAAATAATAGTATACCCTTTAAAAGGTGGAAGACTCGTAATAAAATCCATCATGATAACCTTCCACACCTGAGTAGGAATTGGCAATAGACTGAATAAGCTTGTTGGTGAAGTTTGAATGTGTTTGGTTCGTTGATAGACTTGACAAGTGTGAATAAAGGCGCGAATATTAGCTCGCATACCAGGCCAAAAGAAATAGATGGAGATGCAAGAAAAGGTTTGAACAAAACCAGCATGGCCACAAATGGAAGAAGAGTGATACTCTTGTAAAAGTCGTTGAATAAGAAGAGAATTATCCGTAGGAATCACCAAGTGATTGTTTTTAAAGAGAAAATTGCCATGGACATAATCAGAATAAGCCGCTGAAGTTTCTAAAAATTGAGAAATGATCTTTTGTAAAGAAGGAGAAGAAGCAACTGCAGCATGTATGTCATTTAAAAGGATAATTGAGAAATAGTGAGAGCAATATGGAAACCTCTGGATAAGGAATCTGCAGCAATATTAGTAGGACCCAACTTATAGCAATAGAGTAAGAAAGACCCCATGATTTAAGTAACCAAGCTACTTGTTCAGGAGTTTGGATCACTTGGTCCTGGATTTCTTTAAGGCTTCGCTAATCGGTTAGGATAATAAAGCAATGGCCCAACAAGTAATGACAAAATTTAGCAACTGCTTCCTTGATAACATTAAGTTCCCTAACATATGCAGATGCTATGTGCATTTTAGTGGATAATTTCTTAGAAAAATAGGCAATAGGATGCCCTTCTTACGATAAAACAACCCCTATATCGAGGCCAGAAGCATCACTTTCCAAAAAGAAAGGCTTGGAAAAATTTGAAAGAGCTAAGACAGGGGCAGTTAATAACGCATATTTCAAGGTGTCAAAAGCTTCTTGTGTTGAAGAAGACCACTGAAATTTATCCCTTTGCAATAGATCTGTTAAAGGGGTCGTAATCGAAGCATATTGTTTAATGAACCAATGGTAGTACCTGGATAAACCAAGAAAAGCTCGTAACTGAGTGATAGTGGTAGGGACTGACCAATCCTTGACAGCTTGCACTTTAGAAGGGTCCATTTCAACATGGTGCCTTGAAACAATATGACCCAAGTAGTCAACCTTAATTTGACCAAAAGTACACTTCGAAAACTTGGCAAATAACTGATGGTGTTGTAAGAATTGAAGAACCAAAGTTAAATGCTCTAAATGAGTGTACCAAGTAGGGCTGTAAATTAAGATGTCGTCAAAAAACAATAAAACAAACTTTTGAAGATAAGGTCAAAAAATATCATTCATTAAAGTTTGAAAGGTAACCGAGACATTTGTGAGCCCAAATGACATGACGAGCCATTCATAATGACCATTATGAGTGCAAAATGCAATCTTAGGACGATCGTCAAGGTGAACCAAAATTTGGTGATAACCAAAGCGTAAATCCAGCTTAAAAAAGATTACGTCCACAGTGGGAATAGGAAAAGAATCCTTTACTATCACAACATTAAGGGCATGATAATTAGTACAAAAATGTCAAAAGCCATCTTTCTTTTTGACAAGTAAAACCAGGGCAAAAACAGTGAAATGTTAGGTTGAATAATTCCTTCATACAGCATGTCATGAACCATACGTTCAATTTCCTCCTTTTGACCAAATAGATATCTGTATGGTTTAACTTTAACAGAAGTAACACCCTCCTTTAATGAAATAGCATGATCGTGGGATCAAGAAGGAGGAAGCCCTTTGGGACGATGAAACATAGGGGAGAATTATTGCAAAAGGGCAACCAAGTCTGAGGGCCAATTATTAGAATCATCATAGGATACATCTAATGAAAAACAAGTCAAAAGATAAATGAGATCAATCTGGTTAATCACATAGAAACATCGAAAGTGACTAAAATGAGCAACCTAACGCGTAGAAGTTTGATAGCATTGTAATGTAATAAATTTGTGCCTATTATAAAATTTAATCCGTGTTACACTGTAATCAGAAATATGTTCACCCAGTGTGGCCAACCAAGAAACACCCATAACTACTTCGGAGCCTAAAATGGCTAAGACATATATCGGAATAGTAATGAGATGACCCAAAATAACAAGTGGTAAGTTAGGAATGAAGCCTTCAGCTTGTAGAAAAGAACCATCACTGACTATAAGCCGAATATGTGGTATTGGTTATATAGATAAACGAAGAAGATGAGCAAGTCATGGCTAAATAAAGTTATCGGAACTACCCCCATCTAAAAGAGCATGAATTGGCTTGCCTGAAATAAATCCTTAAAAATGGATGGTAGCACAGCTATGAGACCCAGTGTAAGCATGTAACGGAAGATGTTGATAAACTAAAGGTTGATCACCTTTAACAGTGGGAAGTGGTGGAGATGGATTTGGTAATGGTGGTGTTTCTAGTGGATCGATGTCAGTCTCAAAAAACATGAGATGCTTATTAGGGAACCTGTGATTGGCAAAATATTTTTCATCGCAGGTAAAACATAAGCCCTTCTTACGATGGGGCTGCTGTTCTGCTGGGGATATTCAGTGTACTTGAGTGGACAATTTCGAAGAAGGAGTGAGCAAAAAAGGTGGTGCCAATGATGGTAAAGGTAGAGGATACCATGTTGAAGAAGATGATAACATTACCGAAGGAGAGTTTTTAGAAATAAATGGAGAGAAGATGAGTTTAGTAGCAGGAACAGAGAGTCTCATGGTAGCCTTTTCCTCAAATAAACCGGCTAATGCAGCAGCTTTGGATAATGTGGAACGAGTTTGAGCTAGAACGTCCTGATGAATATGATCCTTCAACCCACTTACAAAACAATCTAGTAGAGCTGATTATGATAACCCATCACTTCTATTATCCAAAACCATGAACTGGGTGTAGTAGTTAATGGTAGAGCACACTTTAGAAAGCTTGAAGAATTGTGCGCTAGAGCTGTCAAAAGGGGAAGGTCTAAATTGATCTTCAATTTCACAAACCAACACTGACCATGTTGGAATTAATTGTTCTTCTGCAACATCTGAAACTATAGAACCATAGTACCCTCAAAATGGATAGAGGCGATGGTGATGCGTTCAACAGCCGGGGTACGATAATAGGTAAAGTATTGCTCAGCACAGAACAACCAATTGAGAGGTTCCGAACCATCAAATTTTGGAAAATCTAATTTGACCTGTCGCATTTGAATCAGAGGTACGATGGTCGTAGCTGAGGCAACCACGGTGGATGAGTTTGAGGCTCTAACTAGCAGAGAAGCAATAGGGGTAACTTATCCAAGGATTTGGTAATGGTTTCCAAAGAACGATGTATTGATGATAAATGTTCTTCAACCCTTTCCATATGATTTTGAAGAATTACACCACGTTGGTCGTGGGTTTTAATGCTTCAAAAGCATACCTCATATCATCTTGCAAGTCCTTGAGATGAGTGCTTTTCACTATTGAAGATTCATGAAAGCACCAGTGTAATGGTTGATTGCAATTTAGTTCCAGATAACACGTAAAACACAATAATGTAAAAATTCTCCTATAGTATTATTTACTATTACTTTAAAAAAAGCATAGATATCTCATCTAAATGCGTTTATAGGGAATTAGTTACAAAATAGAACAGATATTAAAGGGATAAGAAGAAAGAAGAAAGATTGGAAGAACAGAGAGAATCACAACGAGAACATAGTTCATATAATATTCCATACCCCCTTTCTCTTTCCTTTTCCTATATATATTATTCTTTAGTCCTATAAACGTAGTGGTACTCTCGTGGCCAGAGTATAATGCCTAACAAATTTCTGTATCATATCCATATGTTAGGGATCATTTGCCACGTATGCCTCCTGCGTCCCACCCATATTTTCCTTCAACATGACACCGAGCTTGAAGTTAGAATCTGCCAAGGTCCAGAGCATGCCTCTGTGGATCCACTTCCACAATATCCCTTTTGAATATCGAATATCCAGAGGCTTGAGTGCCCTTGATAGTTTCATGAGAAAACCCCTTTGCATTGATGAAACTATTGTTAAGAAAAGAAGAGTGGGATATGCCTGCATTTGTGTTAGCGTTGACATCTCCAAAGAGCTTCCAAATGACATTCCTATGATGAGACTAGGTGAGGGACATACTCTATAAGAGGACAGTGTCAAGGTCTCCTACCCAAGGAAGCCTCTCCCCAAACATCAAAGGAAAGCTTCGAAGGCAATTGGGAAGAAATTCTAAACTGGCAGCTACTCTGAACTGATGAGGCTCTCAATTTTTGATGACGTAATGCCAAGTTTAAATGCAGCGGGTACAAGAAATATACCAAATACTGAGAATGCTTCTGATGCTATTATTCACAATCATATTGAGACATCTCTCATAGACTAGGGGCTTCCTAAAGATAATCCACCTTTACCAGTTATCATCTTAATAACTATACAATCCTCTTCACCTAATAACATTAACAGTGATTCAGCGAGTAAAACCAACAGAATGATCGCTCCTTCAATTACTCATAGTGCCAGTAATACTGGATCAACAGAAACTCAATCATCCAAACTAGTAATGTTGTAGATAATGCATAAGAAGAATTAAATAAGCCATTTCAAACAATGGAGAGGAGAAAATCTTCAAGGAGCAAAATAAAACAAGTTGCTTTAAGGGATTTTGTCAAGAGGGAGAAGCCTTTAATTATAGGATTACTTGAAACAAAAATAAAACTAGAAAACTTCAATCTGCTATCTATTTTAGGACATGGTTGGTAGCAGATATCCAATCACTCACACCATGTGAATGGTTAAGTCATTATATACTATGGGGCTAATCAAATTTGGGTGGAGCTCTTTAACTCTACTAATCAAATTATGCATCTTAAACTCTCTTTTATGCATGGGAAAGTCGATCTTCTTATCTATTTTATCTATGTTAGTAGTTTTGGCTTCCAAAGAACCATTCTGTTGAATGATCTCCTAGATTTAAGCAGAGCTTCCAACTTGCCTTGGATAATTTGTGGAGACTTTAACTCTATCTTATATCAATTTAAGGCTCAAGATAATTGTAATCTTCGAAACTACTCATATGAATTTAAGCAATGTGTAGATAATCTAGGGGTAACAGACCTGAATTCTCTTGCCCACAAGTTTACTTGGTCTAATAAACAATCTTCCCATTTGTTTATTCAAAAGAAGTTAGATCGAGTATTGATTAATGCTCAGTGGCTTGCATAATTTCCCACTAGCTACTGTATCTTTCAGGATTCCCTCTTCTGCAACCATACACATGTTAAAATCATGAATCTCTTTCAGAAGCTGCCCATTGTCACCCCTTCTATTTTAACGATTACTTAATCTATACATTGGGTTTCACTGATGCTCGTAAAACAGGAGCTCTTTGTTTTTTTCAGGAACCAAACAGTTCATATGTGTGCAAAAACTGAAAGCTACAAGCAAGAGCTTAAAACCCTTCAAGCTTCACGAGGCTTTATTGAAGAAGTTTTTGAAAGTAAGAAATCATTGACTTCCAGCCTCTTTGTTAGAAAGGCCTAACTCACCCCCAAAAGTTAGCTCAAGAGGGGGAGGTTTGCACATTATTATAAATTATTGAATGCTTTTATAGTTGTCCGATTCCTGACACACCCCCTTCAGTCCAGAGTAGGACTGGACATCTGATGGACATATTGGGCAAAGGGACATAACTGGGTACCGTCCCAAACCATCGAGACAAACTTACTCTGATACCATGTTAAAAGTGCCTAACTCACCCCCAAAAGCTAACTCAAGAGGGGGAGGTTTGCATATTATTATAAATTGTTGAATGTTCTTATAGTTGTCCGATGTGGGATTCCTGACACTCTTCTTGCTCTCTCTCCATAAGATCCTTCACTTATTGCAAAAGAAAAGTCAGCTCTCTCACATTATTTGCTTTCAGTCAACCATCATAACTCCTTGCTTCATCAAAGATCTCGTATTAAGTGGCTCAAGAAGGGAGACAGATGCTCAAAGTTCTTTTTTAACTCCATCCTAGCTCTCAAGAACAAAAATAGAATCTCATCCATCATTAATCATGAGGGACTAATCCTTCAAGATTCAGAGGATATCAAAGAGGAAGCAGTAGCTTACTTCAGGAAACTACTTGGAACTCTAGTCTTTATTTTTGCTCCAACTACAAACTTTAATGAACTCAATATGGCACAAATTAACATGTTGAACTGCGACATGCTTACCATAAGTGGAGGATAAGAAATAGAGGAAGCATTTTTCAAGTTGGGAGGCACGAAAGCCCTTAGTCCTGATGAACTGAATGGTCTTTTCTATAAAAAAAATATGGGTATCACAGGCACCTTTGTTAAGCATTCAGTGAAAGAATTCTTTTCCAGAGTTGTCCTTCTTAAGGAAATAACAAAACCTTCCTATGTCTTATACCAAAAACATCCTCTCCAAACCACTTCCATGACTTCCGACCTATAGCCTGTACTAACTTCCTTTATAAAATCATTTCAAAGAACCTTGCTACAAGAATTAAAACAGGAATAACTCCTCTCATTAGTGACAATTAGGGAGCATTCATGAGAAATCGACAAATTGGTGATAATATATTAATCGTGCAGGAGCTCCTCAAAGGTTATTTAAGAGCACAATCCACTCTCAGTTGCACCATCAAGATTGATTTCCATAAGGCATTTGGTAGTATAAGTTAGGACTTTATTTGGAAAATGATGGAGGCTTACGGATTTCCTCAAGTCTACATCAATTGGATTAAGAAATGCTTAGCAACTGTTAGCTACTCAATCTTGATTAATGATAGCCCCTCACCATACTTCAAAAGCAAAAAAAGGAATTAGGCAGGGTGACCCCCTCTCACCCTACCTTTTCATCTTATGTATGGAAGTTCTTTACTCTATGATCTAGCTTGAAGTGAATTCTACCACTGGCTTCAAATATCATACGAAATGTAAGAAAATTAGGTTAACCAACATGTCTTTTTCTGATGACTTGCTTCTTTTTTTGTAGAGCAAACTTGGAGTCGATCAACCCTTACATGCGAGCTCTTCTTAAATTCAAAATAGCTTCTGGACTACATATAAATCTCAATAAAATTCAGTTTACTCTATCCAATAGAGCATCAACTATGACCTCCCACATTGTTTTAACTATGGGAATGCAGGAGAAGTTCCCACCTCTATTATATTTTAGGTTGCCTATTTCCACAAAAGGGCTTACCTTTCTTGAATGTTTACCATTTATAGAGAAAATCCAGCGTCAAATCAACACCTGGACAAAAAATTTATAACTTTTGTAAGGAAACTCTAGCTCATTAAATCAGTCCTGAAATCTCTCCATATTTACTGAAGTTCACACATCTTGCTCTCAGAGGTTGTCATTAAGACCTTTGAGCGTATATTCAAAGATTTCCTATGGAACTCCTCGATCGGTGCAAAGGGCTGTATAAAAATTAAATGTTCAGATATTTGCTTTCCTAAAGCAGAAGGGGGTTTGAGTATATACTCTATCAAGGTCATCAACCAAACAATCATTATGAAGGGGCTTTGGTGGGTTCTTGAAGGCAGGAACTTGTTAGAATGTAACTTGATTTAGTGCTATTGAAAAGTTTAAGTTGTGTTGTAATGTAGTAGGTATAGTTTGCTTGTATTAGGAGAAATTCAGTATGTTCTGTCAAGTCAAAGCATCATTGTATTTTTGAATTTGAAGCTAATGTATTCTGCACACTCAACATATATACG
>JAOQMS010000178.1:5600632-5612864 GCA_027563885.1 Erythroxylum longipes
TAATTAAATATATATTATAAATATCTAATTAATAAAATTTTCCGACGGTTATAATTTAAATATAATGGAAATATATACTTTAAAAAAATTTAATCAAAAATTTTACCGATGGAAACATTCATAATTTCCGTCGGTAAATGTCTATACACTATACCGACGGACAATATGATCCGTCGGTAATGAGTAAGCTTATTTACCGACGGAAATAACGTTTCCGTTGGTAACTTTACCGACGGTATTAAAAACATTCCGATGCTAAATTTACATACGGTTTAGCAACTTACCGTCGGTAAAATTAGCGTTAAAAAATTAACTTTTTGTCGGTAAGTTTATCGACGGAAAAGATGTGACGGTCAGTAACTTTTTCAGTTGAAATTACTGACGGTTATTTTATTCCTTCGGTAAACTTACCGACGGAAAGTTAATTTTCCGTCGGTAAGATTAGCTACAGCCGAATCTTTGATGTTTTTGTCTGTCGGTATATTCAGTCAGTAATGTTTAATACCGACGTAATATTTGTCATTTCCGTCAGTATTTTTCATCGCTAACTCACTATTTTCTTGTAGTGTGTCATATTTGCAAGATTGATGTTGAAAATGGTTGGCATCTTGTATATATATTTATATATTTATACGTCATAACTTGATGTTAAATCTGTGCATGTGTTGCAGTCCTCTATAAGTGAGTGTTTTCCCATCTTCTTAGCATTCAATTGATCACTATATCCGTTTTCATCTAGGGAGTCTAGTGATCCGTTGGGCGTCTATATCTTTCGCGGCAGGAGTGGGTGTTGGATCTGCCTATACAGAATGCTCATAGATTTTGTACGGATCACCTGGGAAGTTATCATCTCCAAAGGTGCTAGATACCCCTGCTCCCCAGGTAATGAACCGTCTCTACATGAACTGTAAAGAATTTGCCTTTTCAATCTCTGCTCGTACTATTGATTGTTTCTCAACGTGTATATATTCTATAACTTGTTGCAATTGTATCCATAAGGTTCATGCCAATTCACTGCCTGCAAATTTGCCAAAAATGACATCTATGCATGCCATATTGACAAAAGGCTATGTTTACATAATAAACTTTCATTAGTGTAGCCCTAATGTTAACTAATTACTTGTTGAATATATCTTGAGAGTTACATGATTATATGCATGTTGCTTTATTAGGGCAATCTGATAGAACATTTAAATGTAACGAGAGAAGCAACCGAAAGGTCAAGGCATGATTTTCTCTAACTTTTGTTGCATTCTTTGGATTTAAGAATATTTTGTTTATGTTTATGGTATCCAATATGATATCAATGCCATGCAATTGAGCTTCCTATTAATGGTGTCCAATATGATGTCAATGCCATGCAATTGAGCTTCCTACTTATGGTGTCCGATATGATATCAATGCCATGCAATTGAGCTTCCTACTTATGGTGTCCGATATGATATCAATGCCATATTGTGGAACTAAATTTTACTGAACACATGCATCGTCTTATGGATGATAGATACTTTAGTGACAGGGTGGCAAAAAGATTATAATTTAAACATTGTATTTGAGTGTCCATACTTTTTTTTACCTTCGAATTTAAACATTGTATTTGAGTGTCCATATTTGGATGATAGATACCTTCGAATGATTTGACCTAATGGTATCTAGACATTGGTATGGCAAGTGAGGGGTTGCATATTTCGTTTGACATGACCTTTTCTGCTCATAATTAGATCTTGTTTTTACTGAGCCTATAGTATAATGACAAGAAAGAAGCAATATTTTGTAAAACATCAAGTTTCCTTTCAGAGCTTGTGAAAGAGACAAACGAGGGGAAGACTTAATCTTTCCCATACGTGGGTCAAATCACCAAACTGCTTACTTTCATCCCCAATGTTTCCACCTTTACACACGACCAAAACCCAAAATTCCCTCAGCATATAGTTTGGTAGCTGGGGATGCTAGATGTTCTTCTTTACCATTATATTTGGGTGTGCTCTTTTCGTCTACATTTGTTTGTGACACCAAGGCGGCAAATTTTTATCCACTTTCTTAGATTAAATCTGTTTGGTTTCCACGTGCCTCATTCATGAGCAATATATTTCTTATTAATGTTTGCATTAGATTAACTTGCAAGGGAAATTAGGCTATGAATATGGATGAAATACTAGGATTTTTGGATAAAAAGGAACTATAGTAATTTTGACATAGGAATATTGTGATTGTTTCCCAGACAATGTAATCTGCATTAGCAATGGCAAGAAATTCTGATGTGCTGAATTCACAGTTATCTGCAATCTATCCTAGATTACTTATAGAGCATTATTGATTTTTATTTTATATTTTTAAATAAGTTATGAAATACATTATCATTTTCATGATACAAGTCTAGTTGATAATTAAGATTACGTATTGCCCTCTGTGTTTTCAGGCAGGCCAGGATTGATAGCTGATATTTGGGGTTAGCCTCATCCCAAGTTCATTATAGTGCAAACTTTTCCTGAAGTTTGACATTATTGTCACCTTTTTCTCCGATATGACACTAAAAGTTGTAGCAAAAACATTTTTTCTGATAGATACAGCCAGTCAACCTTATGTACTGCATTTTTGTCGAGGATCTATTGACCTTCACAAGCTTAATTGTACCTGCTCCGATGGTTGTATGAGGGAAGAAAGATGGAGAAATGAATAATTGCTTCATTTATGATTTGACAACTCCACGAGGTTTGCTCAACCATCGTTTTCATGCAGGTTTTGCAATGCAAAGTTTCTCTTTGGGACAAAGAAAGATGCCATTGTACCGTGTTAGCAATTTGAGTTTTCCTATTAAGGTAATCTTGGAGAAAGTAGTTGCAGGATGCATATTTGAGATCAGAGGGTCCTAATGCCATTGAACTTCGCGATGGAATTTGAATTTTTAGTTGCAATAAGTTTCCACGTGCCTTTACTTCTAAACGTCCCGAAAAACTAAATGAACGAAGTGATAAGAGCACCCAACAAGCGTTACTCATTTCCAGTAATCTTGGTTTCCTATACTCTTCGTTGCAAACTTGCTATGTGCATGAGTTACGCCATTATCAGTTTCTGCTATAACTCTAACCATGATGCTGTTAATGAAGTGATACGGTTTGTGGTACAACAGTTATTACTATCTCTATTAGATTTTTCCATAGTATCAACACAGGCCAGAAACTGTGTTTCTTAGTCACGAAACAGCCTTGAAGTTACGACATAGAACTGACCGCAACCCCCAACTACAAATAGATTAAGACACTGGGTTAATTCTGTACACACTGGACACTCAACCACTATTTGTAAAAAACCTTTAATAACAATTCAGAAAGCTGCCTGCATATTGATCCATATACAGTCGTTTGCCACATGAAGGATCTGATGATAGAACACCTTACAGTGCCTCAAGATCTTGCAACACCAATCACGATAAACCTACAGCCGGCCACTGCAACCTAAAACTTGGGACTTGATGAGCCTCCTTTTATTCTTTTGGAACCAGTCCATCATGAAGCCAATTTCTCATAGCTAAAAAAGCCTGCTCTGCATCTTCATCTTCTTCAGGAGAGTTGGGACGATGTGCAAATCCATGGCCTCTTCCCTCAAAAATAAGAACTTTTGAACCATTACCAATGCCCTTCTCAATATCCTTTAAAATACTGACATCACAGAGCGGGTCCTTGTCTCCTGAAATTAATAATACAGGAACTTTTATGTTAGAGGATATAGATGGGTCCATCCTGGTACCATAAAAAGAGACTCCAGTTCCAAAATAAGCTCCTTGGTCTCTGGATAGCACCTCTAGCACTCTGCCTCCTCCAAAGCAGAATCCAATGATGCCAAGCTTCTTTGAGATTCCTGCAGCCATGAGTTCATCAACCAGCCATTTTGCTGATGTATCAATATCACTTGCAACCCTCTGGGGTTCTTGTTCTGCTATCCACTGTCCAAACATAGTTTTTGGCTGGTCCACTGACCATGGTTCCCCACGAAATAAATCCGGTACTAAAACACTGCAGTTTTCAATGAGTGAAGAAAGTTATGCAGGATTGGATAGTCAATCTTCACGGAAACTGATCCAACATCTACAGTGGAGGATGCTTGTTTATGAATGAGAAAATGGTATGCATAATTTATGCTTCATGCTATCTCAAAAAACTATATAAAAAAAGGCGTTTATCTTTTTAATCTCGCTCTGCCTCTTATGTGCAATTTTCCCAATCCAGCTGAGAGAAGGAAGATCGACAAGGAAAAATAAAAAGAGAAACAAAGAATTTGCAAGGCAGGATGATAACATGAAGGTTAAAGCAACATACTTGTAGCCATTACAGGCAACACGGTATGCGAAGTCCCTTGTAAAAGCATCTTCAAAACCGAAAACATCAGACAAGAGTAGAATCCCAATTCCATTATTATTCTTGACGGCCTTGAACAAATAAGCGCCTATGGTATCAACACCCTCCCCTATTGAAACCTCTGACCCGCTCACCAACTCGCATGCCTCGTCGTTTACGTCTTCTTCAACTTTCAATAAGCTGCAACAAACTTTGTGGGCAATAGAGCCTCTTAACGATCTCGAAGGATCCAAATTGTATATTCTCTGAACATAAACTGAAGCTCTCCAGTCAAAAGTCGCACACTTGAGCAAAGATAAACCAAAAGAAAGAAGTTTTACCCACTAAACATGAAATATTAAAGCAACCCAAATTGCATATGATCATTACAAACAATATCAAGAGAAAAGATGAGCAAGCTAACTCCATGCAATCCAGAACCAGTTAAGCACAAGGAAGACATTAAAGAACTTACAGAAGAACGAAAAGAAGAGGGCTTTGAGCCGGCTAGAGCATGCCGGTGGTAGCTTTGGTGAAGAGCAGACCTAGTGGGTAAGGTGGTGGTGGTAAATGAGAAAGTGAGAGAGGTGTAGGATGCCACGCCCATGTCGTTACTTCTGAGACTTGCTAGGGAGGAGCTAAAGGAAGGAAAGTACAGTGAGCAGCTTTAAGCCTGAACTAAAATCGTCATCCTTGGGTTAGATATTTGCTTTGAGGGCCCTTAGTAATACCAGCCTCAATAATTTCCACGTTTATCAAAATACCTCTATAATTATGTGAAACTCAAATGGGTAATCAAACTTATAAAATAAAAAATATCTATTTTGGGAAAAAATATATCCATTTTATATAATTAAAATTTTGAATATAGTATCAACCTTTTATTCATTTTAATATTGATATGATATACTTATAAATAATAGATATTGTTTTAGATCTTTAAAAATAATTATAAAATAATTTTAAATCTTTATATAATTGAAAATTTAAAATTTTCATCAATAATTATAAATTTTAAAATTAATGTAAGACAATTATTTTTTAGTCATAGTAAATATTATTTAAATTTATATTTAAATAATTTTTAAATATAAAAAATATTTCTTCAACTTCTCTTAATTCATAATTTTGATTCAATAATTTTTTAATAACCTTCATTTTTATATATGTCAAAACAATTACATAAAATTTTGAAAAGTCTAATAATAGGCAACTCCTAAATAATAGAGAGAGATTGTTTCCGAAATAAAACTCATTTCAATTGAGAGGAGAATCAACCAGGACACTTAAATTTGACTCCTTTACCAAACTAAGATCTCTTTGAACTTCTATTGAATTTATTGGTTGATATGCAGCCTTAATGATGTGAGATTACATCATTTATGGGAAATTAAATACGTCCAAATTGGCATCCTGTGCCTCCAATAGAATTGTTGATATAATGTGAATATTGCAGATGAACTAGAAAATCACTTCTTATTCCATTAAATTTAGCATTTTTTTATTTATAATAATAAAGTAAAACAATTTAAAACATCTCTCTTAATTAAGGATAAAGTTGCATACTATTAGATTTTGGATATAAGCAGATTTTTACAGATTACTGTTGTACTACTAGTAACAAGTAAAACAATTACCCATAATAGGAAACTTACCTGAAAAAGAAGGCCAGAACTGTATTTTTCCCACATTGTCATAACATGACATGACATTATCAACTGAACTGCTAACCATATATTAAAAGCTCACATGATTTCTGTGCTTTCGTAAATGAATTGGTGCACATGAACAAATGCAAACATGGCGCAATCAACTACAACAAGCATATAACTACGAGTCTATACGTTGCTACTATCCTCTCTCTTTCTTTTTTCTTTTTCTGAAAGATAAAAGAGTAAGTATTGGCAAATGTACAGATTACTATCATCCTTTACTACAAATTTTGTTTTATATGGGCAACTTCTCAACTTCGGTTCACTTTTGTGTTGACAGTTTTTCTGACAGGTCATGAGCCTCCATGACGGTAATAGAGTACAGACCGATAGATTGCAGCAACATGAAGAAAGGCAATTACTGCTATGAAGAAGTCATCCAAAAGACCAAAGATGCCCAGAATTCCTGAAGTCCAAAACAACTCTTGAGCATATCACAAGTTTTCATCTACAAAGACAAACATGGCAAACCATTTCATAAAATATAAGTCTTGATCAGGGACATACCTTCTGGAATAATGTCTACAGGGCTCAGAACATAGATAGCACTCAGAATCATCTGAACAAAAGAAATATAATAAGAGCAGATATTGAAAGTTATTGAGTCAAGACTCAATTTTCAAGTAAATCACTTCACTAAATATCAATTCTTGACCAAGAGGAAGAGACTAGTTCACATACTATTGAAGGCAAAACTGATACCAACTTATAACTAGCCCAGATCAAGTTCTGCTGAATTATGCATTTCTTCATGACTAAAAGATATAATCTTGCAGTTTAAGCCTGGTCTCATTCCCAGGCCAATTTCTATACTTAACAATACCAAGTTTGACCTGCATATATAAAAGACATTTATGAAGAGGGTTCACCAGTAAACTATACAAGAGACTGAATATTTATGAAGAGGGTTCACCACTAAACTATACAAGAGACTGAATATAGCAGTTTTTATGTAATTTATTTAGTTGTTTACTTCTTTCACTGATATATGTTCAATTAAAACTATGGATTCAATGTATAAATGGTTATATGCAAGAAAATGAGACCAGGTACCATTAAAAGCTACTTTAATGATCTGAGATAGCTCAAGTTCCATGCCAGTTTTATGATTACAATTGATCATAATTAGCAAAAGCTCGACTATCTCACAGTAATTGATAAGAAAACATAGCTATCTAATTGAATCATGACTATCCATAGAAGGCATAAAGCTGTAAGCATATTAGGACTCAATGCTACTCATTCGCATCCTCAGTTTGCCTAAAAAGATCTTGACAATAAACCACCAGCTACAGTCACCAACGTATGCAGAAGGAAAAACTTTTAACCAAAGATTTAACTCCATGGAATGATAGAAATTCCCTCACTTGTCATCGATAATTTTTCATTTTATTGAGAAGCAAAAATCTTTGACTCTTCAGAAAAGTTCAATTGATTGAGTATCATCAAGTATATGCATAATTAGCAGAATCTCCGAGATATTAAAGAAAATGTCTGAAAGTGCTCATACAGGGAGCATAACATTTTAGCCCATATGCAGAACTGAGATGGGAGCTGCATTGCCGGAGTACAAAGAAAAGCAAAAATGGCAATTACCTACAAGTAAGGGAATGTTATGAGGGCAGTAGAGGGTGATATAGAAAAGTTAAAAAAACAACAATATCGAAATAGAACAGAGGGAGAGGAATACAATAATGACAGAGATAGAAATTATGGTTCAACGAAAAGATAAGGAAGTAATGTACTCTGCTGTCAAGTCTACTCCTGAAACTGATCCTAAAAGTACTCTTCTTCACAAGTTCTAATAGCAATCGGAAGTTTCTTACGGTAGCATCATTCCAGCAAAAAATTTTGCAACCTTTAGACCTCTAAATGTGCTATATATGAAAGCATATTAGACCTGTATACCTTTTACAGATTAGAAATATGAGGAATACCATCATACTATTGGCTATTTAGAAATTTAAGTTACTAGAGGCCAGTTCAACAAGTTTCATCAAGAAAATGACAATAAACTATCTTTCACATTTTATTTTGTTAACTGGGCTTCTGGGAGGCATTTGGACTTTAATAGGGAAAATGGATTCCTATCGTCTGCCTTACCACTTGGGCTTGCCCCTGGAACTACCAAATAGAAGATAGTACCGTTCCTTCTCTCAGAGATGATCAAATTATTTTTCTGTGCTTGAACTTCTTTCCTAGTTCCTAAGCATTTCAAAGACAGATCGAGGAAATCACAATTCATTCGCCCTTTTGGGATGATAATATACAAAGCAGGCAACATATACTATGGGCACAGACTATTAAAAAAAAAAAAAAACCCTACACCTGTTGCCGTTCAAGGATTCACTACCACTCTATTACCTTTTTCAGGCAATCCATATTAATTCTAAATCCTCATCGAAGGAGTACGTCTTGATTTTTTCCACTATTTAATGGTAGGTTCATAATCACAGAAACCTGGACTTGGGAGAAACCACATGTACTATTGCAGGGAAATCAATGATAGAGCTGGATATTCAACTACCCTTAAGCATGCTTCATGGCTGAAGTATAATACAGAAATTGTATGAGCACCAGACACCACTGTTTAAAGTTCAAGTAAAAATCAGGTCGGGAATAGGAAGCCTAGGGCTCGTGTTCACTTCTTAATATTACGAATCCTAAGTTGTCATCTTATGAAATCCAGAATCTGTTTTCCCAATCATTAAAAGAATGAAAAGGTTCAATTTTGATCAGAATAAGCCATGGACAAGAATGGCACACAACAGTCAAAAATTCAAAAATCAAGACAATGTTGGTGGAAAGCGGAGAACGGATGAAAAGATATTAGAAGCAGAGTTGTAGATTATACTTACTGAAATATACACACGCGCCCTGATGACAAGAGGAAGTGACCTCTGAGGATCCATCATCTCTCGTACCAATCTCCGAATAAGAAAAGGAAGGTCTTGCAATCTCTGTGATTAAGAGAATTCAGTAAGTTGACCCCGTAACAATCAGCTACCACATCGTAAAAACAACAACAGGCTGAATCAAGCATACCTGAACAAGTCCATTGTTGCGTCCCCCGAATAGCCGATTATAAGTTTCAATCTTGCCCAGAACTTCAGCAACTTGAGGGTTATGGCGTTGCCTCAACGATGCTTCACCAGGAACTAACAAAGTTATCTGTCGACGACACAGCGGGCACTTACAGGGTTGAATTGCAGATCCATGTTGCCATACCATCATTATACAATCCCCTTAACAAGTGACGAGAGAGATAAAAAAGAAGTTAAATTTTATGAGGTTGAGTAAAATGTTAAAAAGGGAAGTTGATAAATCATAGAAATCCTCAGAAAAGAAGAGAACTTGATCGATTCTTTTCTTCAAAGTTGCTTGATCAACGGAACAAGATCAAAACAAATGTGGGCAATAACTGAATAGAGAGAAGACTACACAAGCAACATACCACAAAACCAATGCGAGCAATTGGCCTGACAAGGAACGTTGAAATGTCCATGGCACACCGAGCACCAATCGTTCGCCGGGGGGCCGTCCATTCCCTCCTTCCTCCTCCTTTTCTCTTGTATCTATCGCTTAATGATTAAGAACGCCTCTTTCTAATTTTAGAAAGTTGGTGAGCGTGTACGATATCCAATCTGGGCCGCCACTCGCTTAAGTTAGGCCCACTTAGGATTATACTGGGCGATCTTGTACTGCAATTCATTCCAATTCTTTCTAATCGTGAAAATAGAATTACATAACTTTTAGTGAAGTTGTAAATACCGTATGTTATCAGATTGAGTTCTAACATAGTAATATATTAATACTGAGTAATATCGAGTATCATTTTTGACAAATTTTTAAATTTATAAAATAGTCTTAAAATTTTTAAAAATTGTAAAATAGTTCATTGCTTTATTATATAGTTATACTGTATACTTTATATGTTTACGTCAACTCTATCTATAAAAATTATAATAACAAATAATAGTCACAATTAATATAAAATAACAATAATTTTTTAATATTTTACATATAAATAATAACCACAATTAATATGAAAAATTATTTAATCATAATTAAAATTTGTTTTTCATTGCATATATATATAACGTTTAATTTTTTTGTAAACTTATAATTTTATTAGGCAACAAACAAAGTGGATGCTAATCATGTTTTACTCAAATTTATTTAGATTCTGACTTTTTTTTATTAAGGTTAAGTCTATTATTTTAAAGGACTTAAACTGCATAACTTAATTATAAAAGTATTAAAGTAATTATATTAAATATTTTAATCTTGCATAAATAAATATGTAATTATCTTATTAATATAAGATAAGACATAAATTTCAATGTCACATTATTTAGCATGCCAATTTAGATAAGATAATTTGAATATGTCACATTATTTAGCATGCCAATTTTATTTTAAATAACTCAACTCTAAATTGATAACCTTATGTCTGTCCTACAACAACATATTGTATGATAAACAATTGTCAAAAAAACTTAGTTTTAACTGTATTTAACCGGCGCTCTTTCCATGGATGAAAGCAAACAACTTTAATGAATCAATTTTCATTTTTTAGTTCCATTCCGTGGTCCACACAACAAGCAACGAAATAACAAACCCACAAATTCCATTCACAATTCACAAAATATATCAACAGTTCCATTCACAATTCATGAAACATATATAAAGTCATAAATGCACACCAAATTATTTCAGAATTTAATTATTCAACAACAATTTCAACGGGTCAAGTTTGGTTGAAAATAGATCTAGATCCATTTTAGATCTAGTGTGGAAGAGGAGACTCGAGACTCCAAAAGTGGTGGGTGGGCTGGTGGGGCATGAGGGGTGGTTTGGTGGCATCGGTGGGAGTGGCAAGCCACAAGTGTGGGGGTTGAGAGAGAGAGAAATAAAAAAGTGGGAGGAGTGAGCAGAAGGAGTGAGGGCCGTCGGTGGTGGGGCGTTAGTGATGTGTCTGTGATGTCGATGGAGAAGAGGGAGGGTCGTCGGTGGTGCTTGAATGAGAGAGAGTGAGTGAGATGTGAGAGAAAAAATTGTGGGAGAGAAGAGGAAGACAGTTGGGTGAAGAGGGCATGTTTGAAAAAAATTTTGCAACTTAGTCCTCCAACTATAAAACTTACAGTAGTGGCTGGTATTTGGCTGATATTTTGAATAGCGGTGGTATCGGCAGGTTCTAAGTAAAAAATGCCGATACCTACCAATATTTACTCCCGATACCAACCCCCTCTACCTTGTACTGTTTTTCAGCCATTACCTGCCTATATGGAATGAAATACATAACATTAGGTTTTGGTACCTTAAAGATTTATGAAGACAACATTTTACTAATTTTAACTAAACTAAAATTTTAAATTTTCTTCATTAGCTTAATACATTAATTTGTCCGTAATTGTATACATTTATTATTATTTAAGATAGTCAAAAGGTATGAAGTGTTTGCATGATTCATATATTATTGTGTAGCAGTGCAAAGGTATGAATTGTAAATTTTTTTAAAAAGGTATTAAATTTTTTAGCGACAATTTCATTTAGCCACCCAAATCGTCAACGAATCCTGGTAGCAAAATAACATCGGCTACGTTTAACAGAAATCGTCGCGAAAACATTTTTGCGACAAACAAATTTTGTCGAAAAAATGTATTATCGACGATTAAAAGAAACGTCAGTAATAGTTTTGCGCGAGGTTTACGTTTCGTAGATAAAAGTCTTTTCCCACGAAATCTTATGCATCGGTATTTATTTTTAGTGACGATTTTGTTTTGGTAGCAAAAAACTTTTAGCTACTAATTTATCTTGTAGGCAAATGTTTTTAGAGATGTTTTTGAAACGTAGGTAAAAATCTTTTGTGACGAAGTATTTTTCGTTGCTAAAATGGTTTGTGACGATTTGTTTTTTGTAGCAAAAAATATTTAGCTACGAAATGTTTGTTGTAGCAAAAACTTTTTACCGACGTTTTTCATACTTAGTGAATTAGTTTTTGATACGAATTTCATTTGGTAGCTAATAGTATTTAATGGCTAAATGTAATTTTTAATTTAATAATTATTATAGTTTTTATAAATGAATTTATTTAAATTTATTACAATTTTAAGACTTTTTTTGACGAATTATTTTTGATAGCTTGTATTATTTAGTAACAAATTTTAATTTTGAAATTTATAA
>JAOQMS010000178.1:5616252-5633083 GCA_027563885.1 Erythroxylum longipes
CAAGTATTAGCGTGAGAATAGAGTAGCTATGGTTTTCGGTTGGAATGGTTTTAATGGGACCGAAGTATTTGTTTGAGTGATTCTCGGAGGAGTAGCATCTCAACGTCAGTTTAGAGGCGACATCGACACGAACGACCCAAGTTAAGTATTTTTTTTATTTTTTTATTGTTTTTTTTTCTCATTAGAAATATATGGTGTTATATTATGTTAATTGATTTAGATTTTGTGTATGGATAATCGGATTTTCATTATTGTTCAGTTATTTGTGTATGAACTCATTGGGATTGTGAAATGATAATTTTAAAGCGTTCATTGAATCATTTGATTGCATAGCCATTGCTAGAATTTCGATATAATCTGTAATTGTTATGTTGAAATTCATGTATAGCGACTAATAATTCGTAATCATTAGGGATAACATGACTTAGGTTAAATGACGCATTGTATGTAGTCGTTGCCTTGATTAATCGGTTTTTCTAATTCTTAATGCTACTGCTTAATTAAATCTAGAGATCGTATTCTAAGTTATTCAGTGGTTAGGTTTAATCAACAATCGTATCTTGATTAAACAAAACCTAAGAGAAAACTCGAGTTAATTATTAACCTGCGATTAATAGTTTCTAGGAGATATTTGATAACAACAAATCAATGAAATATGCTTAATTAGAGTGTCGGCCGAGATTGAACCAAAGAACCGGATCTCTACCGAATTCCCCAATTTTACCATTTCTCGCATATTTTCCCTAATTTGTTTTTATTAGTTAGTTTCATTTTATTTTCTTGTTTAAAAAATCCAAAACCCGCCATTTTTTTTTGAAACACCTTTTCATCTCAATTCATAAGCTAACTGGATATTTCTTATAGGATCAACTTAGACTCACCACTTGTGCTCTAATTTGCTTTAGAATCTTATATTTTTAGTCTCAAATATATATCAAGATATCTAACTTACACAAATTAAACATTTTACCTTAAAACTAGGATTGAAATCATATAAAAATACATAAAAAAATATAAGATAATTCAATCATATTAATTTAAAATAGTTAAGTACCGTTTTTCAACCGGTATTAACGAGTAGGGTAGAAAACCCAAATCATTGACGCAGCAAGCTTACGGACACGGTACTCTTGTTTAAATAAAGTGGCAGGTAGTGACGCAGGGATTTACATGCTTGAAAACAACAGCATTGTTATTAATTAAGTCGTATATTGTCAACACCAAGTCGTTGTCGTCTTCCCTACCCATCGAATATTAGTTAGGTAGTTGCGCAAGGATATACATGTTTGAAAACAACTGCCTAGTTATTAAGTCGTATATTGTCAACACAAAGTCGTTGTCGTCTTCCCTACCCATCGAATTTTAAATTTTTAGATGATTGACCCATCGAATATTAGTTTCATCTCTTCAAACCATCATCATCATCACGATCTAAGTGTCTTCAGTGATCTCTTCATCGTACCATCGTTATGGCTTCCTCGTCATTTACTGGTTCTCATTCTTCCCACCAATGGAAATATGATGTTTTCTTGAGCTTCAGAGGTGATGATACTCGTTATAATTTCACCTGCCACCTTTATGATGCTCTTCGTCGGAAAGGTTTAGAGATCTTTATAGATAGTCACCAACTTAGAAGAGGAGAAGAAATCCGCACATCATTGTTCCAAGCCATCCAAAACTCAAATGTTGCTGTCATCATCTTTTCCAAAGACTATGTTTCTTCAACTTGGTGCCTGAATGAACTTGTCCAGATCATCGAATGTCACGAAACACACGGTCAGATCGTTGTTCCTATATTCTTTCACGTAGATCCATCCCTTTTAAGGAAACAAAGTGGAATTATTGAGACAAGCTTCTCTCTTCACGAGAGAGATCCCAATAATTCGGAGAAGCTACCAAAATGGAGAGACGCGTTGACCAAAGCAGCCAATCTCTCTGGTTGGGATTCCAATGTCATCAGGTAATAATTCTCTTGTTTATCTCTCAATTTAAGACATTTTATCAATTACTTGAAGTTGAAAACGTGACAAAATTTACATATAAGTTTATAATTCACAATAAGAAAATTGGAAACCATCGTGAAGATCTTGTAATCGAAATTACATGTGAGTCAATGAATTATTTAATCGTAACAAGTATGGTATTACCATCATGCATGAAGAAGCATCTCAAAAAACGAAGTATTACTGCTTTTTAAAAGCGTAAAATAGAGCTACAAAAGACTGAAAATTAATTGTATTTAACATCTTTGATATTCGCAGGGAAGAAACTATGCTTATTGACGCAATTGTCAAAGATATTTTGGAGAAATTGAAACATCCCTCTCCTTGTGGTCTAGAGCATTTGGTGGGAATGAAATTTAGGATTCGGCAAATTAAAGAATTACTAGCATTTAATTCTTTAGATGTTCGAATTTTAGGAATCTATGGAATGGGCGGTATAGGTAAAACAACTTTTATTGAGGCTATCTATAGTCTAATTTGTAGTGACTTCGAAGGTTCTTGCTTTGTTCCAAATGTCAAGGAAGAATCTAAAATAAGTGGGATGAAGCAATTATTGGAGTATATTATCGCAGAAATATTGGGTGAGAAAAATATAATCATAAATACTCCAAACATTGGACCTGGTGAATATTATATCAAAAGGTTGAGACGCAAGAAAATTTTAGTTGCTCTTGATGATGTTAGTGATCCATTGCAGTTAGCATCATTATTTGGAGATCCATTTTGGTTTGGTCCGGGAAGTAGGATCATCATAACTACTAGAGATAAGCAAGTATTTGAAGGTAGCACCAAATACGTATATGAGATGAAGCCATTAACAAGTGATGAAGCTCTTCAACTTTTTAGTTGGAATGCTTTTAAAAGACTTTGTCCCATGAATGACTATGTGGAGCTATCAGATCTAGTGGTTAGATATGCTCAAGGCAATCCTTTGGCTCTTAAAGTTTTGGGTTCCTATTTATGTGGAAAGAATAAGGAAGAGTGGCAAAGTGAAGTGAGTAAACTGTCAAAAATTCCTAATAAGACCATTCAGAATATGTTGAAAGTAAGTTATGATGACTTGGATGAAGAAGAGAAAGATATGTTTCTCCACATTGCGTGTTTCTTCAAAGGCGAGTATAAAGAAGATGCAATACATATATTTGATAGTTGTGGTTTCTCAGCAGCTATTGGAATTCGTGATTTGGTCGACAAGTCCTTGATCACCATCTCTAAAGATGATGAATTGGAAATGCATGATTTATTGCAAGAGATGGGTAAAGAAATTGTTCGTCAAGAATCTAAAGATCCATGTCGACGTACAAGGTTATGGGATTCGAAAGATATATGTCAAGTGCTCACACAAACTGATGTAGAGCTCTATAACATAATTTGTTGCTTAATTTGTTACTTTTCTCCCAATTAGCAAGTGTTACTCATCATCATGCTCACTTTATGTTTTTGTAGCGATCCCATGCAGTGGAAAGCATTTCCCTTGATATGTCTGAAATAGGAGACAGAGATTTAAACTCTGACGCATTTACGAGGATGCCAAATCTTAAATTTCTCAAATTTTACACCTCTTTGGACGAAAGAACTAATGGAAGGAGTAAGTTAAATCTTCCTGAAGGTCTTAATTATCTTCCCAATGAAATGAGGTATCTTCAATGGGATGCATATCCACTGAAATCATTGCCAGTTAATTTCCATCCGAAGAATCTTTTAGTGCTTAAACTGCGTAACAGCAAGATTGAACAACTCTGGAAAGAAGGCAAGGTACGTTCATAAGGAAATAAGAGTATTAAATACCAATAGTAGAAAAGTTTTGATCAATTCTTTCTTTCACTACAGGATGATAGCAGGTTAAAATTGATGGAATCTCAAATCATGAATCTTGGGAGAAGGATTCTTGGTGGCTGTAGCAGTTTGGTTAAAGTTCCCTTGCCTCTTAGCCACTTGAATAAGTTGACATCTATGACACTCTGGAATTGTCAAAACATAAGGAGTCTTCCAAGTCATGTAGATCTAGAAACTCTTGAAACTCTCGACTTCTCCCATTGTTCAAACCTGAAGCAATTTCCACAAATCTCTAGCAACGTAAGGTACCTATATTTAGATAGGACTGCCATTAGTGAAGTGCCTTCATCCATCGAGCGTCTTAGCAAGGTCTCGCGGTTGAGTATGTCAGCTAGCCAACTGGAGAGTCTCCCTGATAACATTTGCAAATTAAGCTCTCTTGAATATCTGAATCTATTTGATTGTAAAAATCTAAAGGAATTCCCTGAGATCATGGAGCCCATGGAAAATTTAAAGGAACTTGTGATAAGTTTTACAGGCATAGAAAAGCTACCATCATCTTTTACCAACCTTATAGGGCTTGCCTCACTGGAGATGTTCGGGTTAAAACTTAATCATGATCCATCGAGCGTTACTAGCTTGAATTCTCTTTTTAGTTTTAGATTAACTCCGGGAGAAAAGTTGGCGTGGTCAATGACTCCATTAAACTTCTTTTCATCAATGAAGTCATTACATCTGATGTACGGTAATAAATTTCCAGAGGATCTTAGCTTTTTATGCTCCCTAGAAGAACTTGGCTTAAATGGAAGTTATATGGAAGAAATCCCTTCAAGCATCAAACAACTTTCTCAATTGAAACTTCTGTCCGTGAGCTACTGCCCAAGGCTTCAGTCTTTGCCAGAGCTTCCAGTGAGTCTAATCGGATTGATAGCAGTAGAATGTGGGTCATTGAAGAGGATATCTACCATCTCACTGCTAACCAGAGAATCAGAAAACCTTCGATGTTATTTCAATATGAGCAATTGCTTTATGTTGGATGAAAATGAATGCGAGGTCATCATAAATGAAGCTGTGAGAAGTCAGCGTTTTGCTTATAAAATGAAACATCATAAGGTCAATCTTTATTCTCTTCACATTTTTATAAGCACTAATAAACTATACACTTAAATATGAGTTTCCTGCTGATCTTGTGCATCACATCATATTTATGGTTCAGGGAAATATGAATTTTGCTTTCAGTCGCTCTGCCTTGGAATTTGTGGTTGAATTCCCATACTTTGCTGTCTGCTATACTGGAAGTAGAATTCCAGAGTGTTTCTTGTATCAGAGTAGGGGAAATTCAACCAAAGTTCAGCTTCCTCTAAATTGGTTGAACAACTGCTTCTCTGGATTCGCTCTATGCATTAATTTTAAGGAATTCCATTTTTCATGGAAAACAGCTGTGAGATATAAGTGCTACTTTGAAGGCAGAAATAATCACTACACCGACAGTGTTTACAATGAATTTGTCATCACAAAGGTGGCTTCCGTTGATAGAGCCGAGCACGTCTATTTATGGTTTGATCATACACTATTTGATTGGATATGTAAAAACAGTGAACTGCTGAGCCAAACCTGCTACGACGAGGTCTCCTTTGTATTTGATCAAAAAAATTTCGAAGTGAAAGGTTGCGGGGTTATTCCTTTGTACGCAGGTTGAAGTTCAGTGATGCCAAAGAGGTCCTTTCCGGAGGATGAACTCTATTTTAGCACTTGAAAGGGTATTTACTGAAGCAGTGGATGACCATTTCCCCTTTTCATTGAAGTGAATTTGCTAGATCCCATTTTTATCTTGTTCCCAGAATTCAGAACGTAGCGTGCAGAGCCTTTTATTGCTGTGACTTGCTTCACAACAACCATCAATTCTTATACTGGAGCAGCGGAAGAATATACCAACCCTCATTTGTCAGAGTTAGTAACCTTTAATTATCAGAATCCATTACTAGTGGTCATCATAATTAGTTAGCAAGTTAGTTTTTCTTAATCAGTCTATATAAATAGTATAGAGTGCATGTACATGTTATGAAGTCCTGTACCTTTTTCCCTGATCGATAGAATCTGCTTATATGTTCAACTTTACAAATTACTCCTCTGTGACATCCCTTCAAACAACTTCCCTGCAATGAAGTTTGCTTTCCATCTAAAATATGCATAAATATATAGTGGTCTACTTTGTGGCTGTGAGTTGCAATTTGAAATCTCTGCATACTGCTCCCAATCTGCCGGGAAAGATTCCAATTGATACCTGTACCAGGAAAGATACCTTAATTCATCACCGAGAAAATTAAGACCTTTTCAAGGTTTAACTCTTTTTTGGTTGTTCTAATAAAAAAATTCATAAAGAAACCAACATTAGATATTATTAAAGAATCTGGATATTATTTGCAATATCTAGATGTTATTCACATTAGAAGAACTGATATATTATTTTTTAAATATTAAAAAGATAACTAATTTTTGATATAAAGTAAATATTTTATGTATGGTAATTATTGTTAAGAATTAAATCCTAACAACCTTAATTATAGAATCGTGTATCATATCATATTATTAAGAGATTGAAAGAGAGATTCTTACCAGACTCCATTGATAGTAATAATTCGATGTGGAATGATGTTGATCGGGTTCGTCTTCCAATCAAATTCCCTGTCTTTGTGCTTAAGATTTCTCTTTTGAGCAGATACAGAGAAAAATATCTCATCAGTGAATGGATTGGGGACCATTATGCTATATATAGAGTTTTCCCATTTGGCGGTTAAGCAATTGGAGAAAACTTTTATAATTTTTATTTCTACTCCTCATAGAAATTGAAATTACACAATGGTATCTACACATGAATTTTTTGACAAAGATACCCTTAAGCCTACTTAAACAATTAATTAGATCACTTGATTTAAGGCTAATGAAATGATAACACACATTAATAATATACATATGTGGTCATAATATGGATCATTATAAAATTATCCAACAATCTCCCACTGGACCACAAATGTATCCCGATAAATGTGTTTTAACTTTAGTGAGCTCCTGAAATTCGTTATCATTTCTTGAAGGGTATCCAAACAATCTCGTCCATTAGCTATATCGATATAGGATCAAAGCGGTCTTTGTTACATCAATCGTAACTAGACCCATCAATGGTCATGTCGACCAATATAGCTAAATAACATAGATCAATCATATATGCGTAGCATGGAAATTACATGTGATGTGATCCACACATGTCTATTTCCAACTGAACCTATTTTACTTTATTGAGATCAATATTTCAAAATACTTAACAGAGTGTAATAAATTAAATATTTTATTTCTGCAGAAATTAATCAAAAAATATATAAAACCTAAGTCTAACATACAACATTCATACAAACTCCCAGTAAACTGAAATGTCCTCAAATAAAGCAACACCCATATGAGCAGTGTGCTCATGAAAGACCTTGGGTGGTAGTCCTTTTGTAAGCAGATCCGCTATCATAGAGTTTGTTCCAATGTGCTCTATGAGAATTTGTCCACTCTGCACTCTTTCTTTCACAACGAGAAACTTCCTTTGATTTCGTCAAGCTTCTATTGTTGTTGGAATATGGAACTGCTGACTTATTGTCACAATATAATTTGAGTGGTCTTTCAACACCCTCCAAAATTCACAGCCCAGTGACAAAATTTCGCAGCCATATTCTGTGACTAGACACCTCATAACATACTACAAACTCTGCATCCATGGTGGACAAAACAACGAGCGTTTGCTTTGCAGACCTCCACGAAATCACTCCACCAGCCAATAAGTAAACATAGCCTGAAGTGGATCTCCTGCTGTCTTAGCATCCAATAAAATCAAAATCGAGATACACAGTGACCTCTAACTTATCTGATCTCCTATATATGAGCATATAACCCTTTGTTCTCTGTAAATACCTCATAACCCGCTTAGCTGCCTTCCAATGATCCATGCCGAGGTTATTTAAATATCTGCCTAATATGCCAACTATGAACTCAATATTCGGACGCGTACATACTTGAACATACATTAGACTCCCTACGGCTGAGGCATAAGGAATCTTCTGCATTTCTTTAATTTCAAGACTGTTCTTTGGGCATTGGATAAGACTAAACTTGTCTCCTTTAGCAACCGGGGTTTCACCTGGTTTGCAATTTTGCATGCCAAATATATTGAGAACTTTCGCGATATAATTCCTTTGTGACAATCCCAATATACCTCGAGAACGATCTCGGTGTATCTTAATTCTTGATACAAAGTAAGCATTGCCAAGATCTTTCATTCCAAATTTCTTTGATAGAAATCTCTTGGCATCATGCAACATGCCTTTATCATTTGTGGCGAGCAATATGTCATCAACATACAAAACCAGAAAAATGTGTTTACTTCCACTAAACTTATGATACACACAATCATCAACAATATTCATTTCAAAAATATTCATTTCAAACCCATATGAAGCAATAACTTGATGAAATTTGAAATACCATTGACGAGATGCCTGTTTGAGACCGTAGATGGATTTAGTCAATTTTCAAATCATATTCTTTGGGTCTCCTGACACAATGTTTTCTAATTGCATCATATAAATTATTTCTTTAATGTCACCATTAAGAAACGTTGTTTTAACATCCATTTGATGCAACTCAAGATCAAAATGTGCAAAAAGTGCCATAATTGTCCTATAAAGAGTCTTTCGTAAAAACCAGAGAGAAAGTCTCTTTGAAGTCGATTCCTTCCTTTTGAGTAAAGCCCTGGCCAAAAAACATGCCTTATACCTTTCCACATTACCTTTTGAATCCTTTTTGGTTTTAAATATTCATTTACAACTTATGGGTTTTGCACCATCCGGTAATGGGACAAGTTCCCAAACTTTATTGTCTTGCATAGACTTGTACTCTTCATTCATGGCTTCAATCCATTTATGAGAGTTAGAACTTTACATGGCTTGATGGAAGTTAATTGGATCATCTTCTGACATTCCACTTTCTACCTCCTATTCTTGGAGATCTATGATATAATCGTCTGAAATTGCAAATTTTCTTTCTCTCGTGGATCGCCTTAATGGTGCAGGTTCTTGAGGTTGTTAAGTTTGTTCCTCAGGAATAATTACCTCATCTTGAATGAGAGGTTAAACAACATTATCTTGTCGAGAATCTAAATTTGCTTCTTGATTAATGACAGATATAGAAACCTGCACATTGTTAAAAGTAGTGTGAGGAAATGAGACTGCTCCCTCTTCCTCCTCAAAGACAATGTTTCTAACTTGATTTCTCCCCCCAAACTCAACATCTTCAAAGAACTTTGCAATTTCCGTCTCAAAAGTTGACTTACTAGTGGGATCGTAAAACTTGTAGCCCCGTGATTGTTCTATATAGCCAATAAAGTAGCTACTAACAGTTTTGGAGTCCAATTTCCTTTCATAAGGCTTATAAGGCCTCGCTTCAGCAGGACATCCCCAAACACGTAAGTGCTTTAGACTAGATTTTTGCCCAACCCAAATCTCATACAGCATTTTTGTAGCCGCTTTTGTTGGCACCCGATTGAGGATATAAGTTGTTGTCTTTAGAGCTTCACCCCAGAGTGACTCCGATAAAGTAGATTGACTAATCATACTTCTTACCATATCCTTAAGAGTCCTGTTTCGTCTCTCAGATACACCATTCATGCTAGGTGATCCTGACATTGTATATTGTGGGGCAATTCCACATTCCTCTTGGTATTTAGCAAATGGTCCTAGACGTTGTTCGCCTGAGCCGTCGTATCTGCCATAGTATTCACCACCACTGTCAGATCTGACGCTCTTTATCCGTTTGTTGAGTTGTAACTCAACTTCTGCCTTAAATGTTTTGAACACATCGAAAGACTACGATTTTTCATGTATAAGAAATAAGTAACCATATATGGGATAGTCGTCTATGAATGTTATAAAGTATTGTTGACCATTCTAAGAAGTTGTGAGGAATAGAACATAAATTTATTAATTCTAAAACGTCTATAGTCCAATTGGCACCTATTTTCTTTGTTTTAGTCTGTTTTCCCTTGATACACTGAACACAAAAATCAAGGTCTAAAAAATCAAAGGAGCCCAAAATCCCATCAGACACAAGACGCTCAACTCTAGATTTAGAGAGGTGACCTAGGCATTTGTGCCATAATGATCCTGAATTATCCTTATCCAACTTACGCTTTGTACCACGTGATTCCACATGCAAGGTTTCATTATAACATGAAATAGTTTTCAACAAATATAGATTATCGAAAACATTAAGTAAACCTGTACCAATAATATTGGAATTTAGAGATAAACTAAACTTATAATTCCCAAATGAACAAGAGTATCCATATTTGTCCAAAACAGAAATTGAAATCAAATTCCGTCTAAAAGATGGTACAATAAAAGTGTTTACCAAATCTAAATAATAACTAGTTTTTAACAATAATCTAAAGTGCTCCATTGCCTTCACTTCCACCGATTTGCCATCACCCACATAAATGCGTCTTTCAGCATCAGTTGGCTCTCGGTAGCTCAAGCAATCCTGCATAGAAACACAAATGTGATTAGTAGCACCAGAATCTACCCACCAAGTGTTGCTTGGTACTGAAGCTAAATTGATCTCAAAATAGACCAAAATAGGAAATGTACCTTTCTTTGCTCTCCAATTAGCAAATTTAGCACAATCCTTCTTTTTATGTCTAGGTTTGCCACAAAAGAAACAAAAAAATTTAGTCTTTTGTTTGTTTTGCTCTAGACCACTTAGCAACAACAACTTCTTTTCCCATATCCTTCCTTTTGCCCTTACACTTAGAGGTGCTAGCCAAATGAGCACTTTCGGTCTTGTCTTGCTTCAACCTCTCTTATCCTTGTACACAAAATGAAATGAGCTCATTAAGAGTCCATTTATCCTTTTGACAGTTATAACTAACCTTAAATTGACTAAATTGTGCAGGCAGAGAGATCATAATTAAATGTACGAGCAAATCATCCAATAAGTCGAGCTTTAGTGCCTTAAGTTTTGAAGCAAGATGAGACATCTCCATGATGTACTCCCTGACATTACCTTTGCCCTTATACTTCATTAAAATCAAGCTCGCTAAGTGCGTGCTTGTTTTAACCTTATCATTTTTAACAAAATGATTCTGAATTTCCTCAAGGAACTTACTGGCAATGATATTGTGATCCATTATTGCACCTCTGAAAGCCTATGGAATCCCACGTTTCATGATCGTAAGACTTAGCCTATTTAAATGGTCCCACTTTTCAAAGTACGCAATTTCCTCAGTAGTACTTTGTTCAGTAAGGTCATCCGATTTCGGCATTCTTAATGATAAGTCTATGTCCATGCAACCAAGAACAATTAATATGTTCTCTTTCCAGTCTTTAAAGTTAGTTTTGTTTAACATTAGAACATTACTCATGTTTGCAGATATAGAAGTAGTAGACATCAAAGCTGAATGGAGAACAAAATAAAACAAATAAACAAACATGCTCACATCAAATAACCAAATAAATAGTCTTTAAATTGATTAATTCTATGACATCTCAAGATACCAAGCACAATATTAATACCAAATCTTTGGATAGTGATATTAATTGTAAGTGGTACTCTTGTTGTAATGATCAAACATTGATAGTAATTTATGTTAAATAACAAATCTATCTTTGGATTGATTTATTCTTCACATATGGTTACCTTGATAATTATCACGTATTTACCATCACAAGTGTGTATGAAATTCGGCCAAATATGAACCCTTCTTTGGACTGGTTAATATTCGCATGAATTAAACAAACAAAAACATCTAATCATTCTTTAGCAACACAAGAGGTGTTACTTTGGTAACATCTTATATAAATTTTACTCAATAGAATGTTTAGACAAGTAATATAAATAATAGATGTCGCATGTAAGTTAATCAAAATTAAAAGACCGACTCCTTTAAGAATGAATGTGCTTAATTTAATTAAATGCCTAGGAAAAGATCGATGTATGAAAACATTTCATTAAACTTCACTTAATCCACCAAATAATTCATCAAAACTATCAAGATTATTATGCTCAATCTTCAAAATACAAAAGCCCCAATTTTTATCAATTAATTTGACCTTAATTGAGTGAAATTGGGCACAAAAATAACTGAAAATCGTCGAAATACACTAATTAAATTGCCCAGAAAATGAAAACCATGAAACTTCAAATTGATTGCTCCCAAACATGCATAAACATGTATAAATCAAAAGCCCTAAACTAATTTCGCCAAAAGTTGATCGAAAATTAGCCAATTTGATCCAAAGTGACCAAAATTTAAGGTTCTTCGCAAGTAATACAATTTGATATTAAAAAACCATGATTTTGTTAGCATAATTACAAACAAAAACCATCTAAATTCACTAAAACATTAGTCTATCAAAAGCCATCAATCAATTTTAGTGAACATTAATCAAAACATACCCATAAATTAATTGGATTTTTTCGCAATACTTTCGAGCAGATCGAACCCTAAATCCATAATTACTCCATATTTAAGCCACCAAATTTACCATATCATACTTTAGGATGCAGTAAGCAACAACCCCAAACCAATTCGCACAAATTGAACCTATACAATCGTGGAAAAATAATCTGAATTAGTTTATTTATGCGAAAAGAATGAAAAAATTAGGGCTGAAAATTCGAATAATTAAATTGCACAATAATTCATGATTTCTCTTTATAAAATCTCTAATAGTAGACATGATACTAACTCGTTCTGATACCACTTGTTAAGAATTAATTCCTAACAACCTTAATTATAGAATCGTGTATGTGTATCATATTATATTATTAAGAGATTGAAAGAGAGATGCATACCAGACTCCATTGATAGTAATAATTCAATGTGGAATGATGTTGATCGGGTTTGTCTTCCAATCTAATTCCCTTTCTTTATGTTTAAGATTTCTCTTTTGAGAGGATATAGAGAAAAATGTCTCATCAGTGAATGGATTGGGGATCATTACCCTATATATAGAGTTTTTTCTGTTTGGCGGTTAAGCAATTGGAGAAAACTTTTATAATTTCTATTTCTGCCCGTCATAGAAATAGAAATTACACAATGGTATCTACACTTGAATTCCATGACAAATATATCCTTAATCCTACTTAAACAATTAATTAGATCACTTAATTTAAGGCTAATGAAATGATAACATGCACACATTAATAATATGCATATGTGGTCCCACTATGGGTCACCATAAAATTATCCAACAATTATAACTAATTGAAATGTATAGTTATAATTAGTTTGATATACTTATAGATACTTATCCATCTACTTGTTCAGATATCAAAAACAAATTAAAGTATCTAAGAATAGAATTTGTGTGAATTCCAATACTATAGGTTTTAATTACACTTAGAGATTATATGGCAACTCCTTCTTTCACTCGTAATAATATTTTGTGTGTGTCCTACTTTTTTAAAATAGAGTTATTATCTTGTTCTATCCACCTAATCATTCCAACAATTGATATCAGAACCTAATATAGTTGTATATATCTACTTACCATAAGCTCTATAATAGTCACTTATGGCGGATCCTTTGCATTAAATAATAAGTTAGATATTATTGACCTTTTGAAGGTATTAGGTATTGTTCATGTATACAATTATTTTTTATGAGAAATAGTGGGGGCTATTTATCTTAACTCAATAGAAATAATTTCTTGTTATGAAAGCTGAAAATGAAAGTTATCCTTACAAATGATAATTACTTTATAGCCATTAACGCAAGGTCAACATACTTCACAAATGACACCAAATGGGATGTCAATGTTATTGCAAATCTTCATCTAGTTTTATCTGATGAATTTTTGTCAATTATAGAGGAGAAGAAAATGATGAAATAAATATGGGATCATATCATAAAAGTGTACAATGTCAAGTCACTCCACAATAAAATTTTCTTTAAGAGGAAACTTTATACTCTTCGGATGTCAGAATCCACTTTAGTGACCAGGTATATTAATAATTTGACCACTTTATTCTCTCAAGTCTCAATATTGAGTTATAGAATCTACTTTAGTGACAAAGTATATTAATAATTAGACCATTTTATTCTCTCAACTCACAATATTGAGTTATAGAATTGAGCTATATAAACTTACTTAACTTCTACATCAATGTTTACTTAATTTATATGATCAACTCATCTTCAACTTAACAAATAATCTTTTTACATACTACTTAGTCTTTGATGATGTGGTAGTTGCATCTCTAGAGGAAGAATGTTGATGTAAGAATAAGGAAGACATAAATATCGACGTAAGAATAAGGAAGATAGACAATCTGGTTCACTATAAGTCAAAGCTTTAGTAGCGATAAAAGGGAGATCAATAAAACATGACCTAAGTAGGAGCCAAAATTATAGTATATCAAAATCAAGAAGGAAGAAGAATATTAAATGTTACAGCTGTGAAATCAAGATCAATTAAAAAAGGATTAGTTAAGTTAAATAAAAAAATTCAATCCTTAAGGAAATTTCACAAATATTTTAGATAATGGCACTATTCTTTGTTATGAAGTAGGGACAACAATTGAAAGTAGGAAGTCACTACTTAACATATAGATCTTTGACTCAAGAGCTACTTTTCACGTGACCTCTACAAGATAATAGTCCCATCATTCTGAACCTATCTTAGGAGAATTTACATATAACTGAGATGATTATCCTTTAAATATTATTGGCATTGGAACCATCAAGGTAAAGATGTATAATGGCATAATTTGTACTCTTTAAGAAATACAACATATGGAAGGCCTAAAAAAGAGTTTATTGTCACTAGCATGACCAGATGATCGTAAATGAAATAAAAATTGTCAACAAAAGTTTGAAGATAATTCAAGATGCACTTGTACTTATAAAGTCATAAAAGGTAGGTGTAAATTTGCACAAGTTAAAGTAAGAGGCATGTCACGACTCGAAACAGGCACGTGACTAGCACGTGGGACTCGAGGTTCGAAACCCCAAATCACATGTAGGCCTACCACTAGTGACAAAATAAATTCAAACTTCAAGAATGCAGCAAGTCTATACAATACAATAACAATAGTGCGAGGCACAACTCATGAAATCCTGTTACTATGGACACTACAATACAAGATACAAGGTAAATGAGAGGAAATTTTATGCTTTTGTATTTTAATTTATCATTCACCATCTACTAGACGTGAGAGGAAATTTTAGTTAGTTTATCATTAATTTATCTCTTTTAGGTATATATATATATATAACAAATACATATGTTTATATATATAAAGTTCCTAATTTATATTATTTTAAAGTTAATGTTGATGTAATTTTAATTTGCTATTTGAAAAATGAAAGAATTGTATTAAAGAAGAAACCTATTAAAAGATGGCAACCGAACTAGCTAAGACCAAAACACAAAAGCAAACCCAAATAGCCAAACCAGGGGGCAAAACAAATCGCCCTGATCAGTGAAAAAAAAAGGACACTCGAAACAACCTAACTGAAAAACCAAAGGGGTTAATTGTTTCACAAACTTTCCGCAAACTTCTTTGCCACCAACAAAATAAAAACAAACAAAACTGAAATAATAAAAACACCAGAAATTTAATAATGCAGTTCGGCACTCCTTGCCTACGTCTGCGGAGCCCTCACCCAGCTTAATCACTTTCACTGAAGTACAATAGATTTACCCAAGGCTTTACTGAGCCGACAGCACTCAACTCTTAACACTATCTCTCAACCTCACTTCCCGTAAAAGAATGTTACACCCAATAGTACGACCGCCTCTTACTAACTTCGACAGAGGATTT
The DNA here is from genome assembly GCA_027563885.1 of Erythroxylum longipes. Taxonomy (NCBI): domain Eukaryota; kingdom Viridiplantae; phylum Streptophyta; class Magnoliopsida; order Malpighiales; family Erythroxylaceae; genus Erythroxylum; species Erythroxylum longipes. The sequence continues at coordinate 5,631,894 of JAOQMS010000178.1, forward strand.
TCTTAATCAATCTTTTAACGAAAGAACAATAAACGAGTAACTCAAGTGATGAATCAACTAAGAATAAAAACATAAAACACTTGATATAAAAGAAAGACTTCCCTATAATTTTATCTTCTCGAAATAATCCAGCTAAACCTCTTCACCATAGCTGATTCTTTCTACACAAAAATGTGTCCCAGTGCTTTGTCAATTTATCACTAGTGCCCACTTCATGTAGATGAATTCACTGCTTCATCAACTCACACTCTCAGCCACGGTTTTTAAACATCCACAATTCACTTCAGTATATTCAATAATTAAAACGTTTGCTGCGCCAACCCTTGCTCACAATTCAATTTCACCGTGGCTCACACAAAAGACAAGTTATTCAGCTGTTTCCATACATAAGCACAACACTGTAGCTCCCATCAAGGACACGTTATTTAGCTGATTCCGTGATGTGCACCGTAAGCCATATTCTCGTTGTTCATAGACACATAACACTTACTGTTTCAATGAGACACGCACACATATTCTATTTGCCGCACACACCCACCAAAATAAGCCGTAGGTTTTTCTCTAGTTTAGCTCTTTCATCCACACACAAAAACAACCTTCGTATGTTTCAAGAGAATCACTCAATTCACAATTAAAAATACCATAATGCTCTTGACTTCTTCATACACGTAAGTCCATATCCATTTAATTTAAACTAGAATTTTTCTTCAATATTTTTCAACAAATACATATCTATTTAAGATAGAATTCTATTCTATCTAAAATATTATCCAACCAGTGTTTGAATCCAAGATGATAAAAAAAATATGCTAATTTAAAAATATACCAAAATAAAATAAAATAGATATATTTAACATATACCTAACACTAACAAACACGACTTGAGACAATGGAACAGACAGGATGGAACTCAACGAGATTCCATCTGCAAAGCATATTAATACTGAGTTTCGTTGTGATCTCTTTAACTAACATCGTCTCCCTATAATTAATTCTCTATTGCGTTAATATAACGATGACATCTTTTTGGCAGAACACATCAGTATTACTTTTTGGGAAGAAACTTGTAAAGCTTTTTGTTCTTTTTTGTGACAAATGTTAGAAATATTTGTAGACTAATATAATCACAACGTTAATTCCATATGTCTAACCACAATCGAATTGCCTAATGTATATTTAATTACCATAAT
>JAOQMS010000178.1:5633183-5643460 GCA_027563885.1 Erythroxylum longipes
ATATCTCATATTTATACACCATCACATAAGTGTATAAAACACAATATCACAATTTTTAAGCTATAGGATTCGGCCATAAAGCTTCTCACATAGTTACTTCCCTTATTATTCACATAAGCTTTCTTTTGTATTTTCCAAAGAATTTAATGCCTTGATCCAATACTTGCACATTTCAAAGCATAATTGAGTACATTTTTATCTAAGCACATTAGGCCAATACTCATAAATCTAAGCAACAATTCAAGTTTACTATAAGTAAACATAAAAATCTCTTTCCAATGCACACCATCAAAATCCTTAAATCCTAAGCCAAGTTCACTTAGGGCATTTTATCAAACACCTAAAAGCATAAACTTGAAAGCATCCTTCTAATGTACTTCTTCCTCATTTTTCATCATCATTTCATACTATACATACAATTAATACCATATAATTCATTTAAACCATCAATTTCAAAAGATATTCAAATTTTCACCAACTTTCACCAAAGAGAGACCATATCAGTTTTGGCTTAAATAAACTTATCCATGACTCATTTCATTCATCTAAACCATGTTTCATTCATATTCAACCATGGAGAACAACATATCTTAACACCAAACTTAAAATCATAATGTAAAGAGAAATGAGACAAATTTTACCTAAACTTTTCTTTGGTGATATCTTCCAATCCTTTGAGAAGTTCTCAAATATAATGATAGATTTGAGTTCCTTGACCCCAAATTACCTTAGAACACCTCAGTTTGGGTTAAAGAATCAAAAACTTGGTGAAATTTTGGTGAGGGCCAAAACTTCCTCTTTTCCTCCTCTCTTCTCCTTTCTTTAAACTAAAACAAAGTGGTTTAACACCAAATAAAGGGGGTGCATGGCCATAAGGTGAAGAAGGGTCTATAATTTGACTCTTCTTTGACAAAAAGTTGCGAATTTACCTTTTTTCCCTTAGCTTATGTGAAATTACCATTATACCCTCCAAACTTTCCAAAATTTTCAATTAAGCCCAAAATTTGAAAATGACCAAAAATTTTATTTTCATTTTGATCCTCAGACTTTTTCCAATTATAATTAGGCCCCTCAACTTAACAAAATTACATATTGGTCCTCCAAGAATTGAAAAATTACATTTAAGTCCCTTATGTACATCAACTTTTCCAATTAAGCTTTCTAAGTGTCCAATAAGTCTATAAATCATGTCTAATCACCTCTAAGGCATTAGAACACATTTAACTCGGCCATCATGGCCATATCCATCCAATGGAATCGATTTTACACACTTAGAAACTTATATGTTAGAAATCTCTAAGATTTCGCATACCGATGAACTCTAAGTTCATGTAAGGGCATATAATATTGTATATTACTAGCATATATACCGAAAGGAATCAAATATATTTTTCAAATCATATACAACCATGTTTATGTCAATATACAGTGGTATCTCCAAGTATTGACCAATACAAAAAGGCTCAAAAAATCCGACGTTACAAGTCATTTGCATTATGAGTAAATTATTCTCCTTTTTCTTAATAAATAAGGCTTTTTCTACCTTTCCTCTTTCAAAGTTATTCTTAAGAAGAAAATTACTTATCCTCTCATACTATGCTGGAGGGGCCTGTTTTAGACTATACAGGGCTTTAGTTCACTTCATCACGTAGTTAGGATGGATTTCAACTTCAAAGCCTAAAGGTTGCTTGACAAACACTTCTTCGTTAATATATCCATTTGAGAAAGAACTTTTGACATCCATTTGGAACAATTTGAAGTTTCTATAACATGCAAAGGAAAGTAAAATTCTAATTGATTCCAGTCTAGCAACAGGCGCATAAGTTTCATCAAAATCAATACCTTCTTGTTGATTAAACCTTAAGCTACAAATCTTACTTTGTTTGTTACCAGCTTACCATTTTTGTCAAGTTTGTTCCATAAAATACAACAAGTTCCAATGACTGACTTGCTTTGTGGATGAGTTACTAGATTTTAAACCTTGTTTTTGTCAAACTGATTTAGTTCGTCTTTTATGGTTAAAGCCCAATTTTCATCAGTAAGAGCCTCTTAAACGATTTTTGGTTCTAATTGTGAGATGAGGGTAACAAAGTTGTTTTTGAAGGATGATCTAGTTCTTAGAATTTCAGAAGGGTCTCCCAGAATGTATATGTATCTTGACCTCCCCATTCTCTTAGTGTTCTTCATTGTATAGAATCTTGTTGAGAGGAAGCAGCCTACACTGTCCTGGCTTCAGAAGGATCTTCTTAATCTTATGATTCAGAAGGTACTATAATTGTAGTCAATGTATTGATAGGAATCAAGGGATGCTCTTCATCATCTAAATCAGTTGTTATTGTTGAAGGTACTGTTTCATCAAACACTATATGTATTGATAATCTTCTTTTTTCTTTATAAACTCTAAATCCTTTGCTAGTAGTACAATAGCCTAGAAAGGTAGCTTCATCTAATCTCGCATCGAAATTTTCAATGTTGTCTTTCCCGTTATTTAGAATGAAGCACTTGTAACCAAATGCTCGGAAGTAAGTGACATTTAGTTTTCTTCCTTTCCACAGCTCATAGGGGGTCATTTTCAAAATAGATGTTATAAGGCACCTGCTAAGTATGTAACAAGCAGTTGACACGGCTTCTGCCTAGTAACCATGAGGTATACCACTTTCACATAGTATTGTTCTGGCCATATCAACAAAAGTCTTATTCTTTCTCTAAACAACTTCGTTCTGCTAAGGAGTTCTTGGGCATGAAAAATGGTGCAAGAAAAATGGTGAGATATCACATTTTCATTACATAAATATTTAAATTTTCTGTTATTGAATTCTCCTCCATGATCACTTCGAATAGATGTAATGCAATATCCTTTTTTAATTCGAATTTTTTTGTAAAACTTCTCACAGACTTTAAAAGTATCATCCTTATTTGATAGAAAATAAACCCATGTAAATCTAGAATAATCATCTACTATAACAAAGTTGTAATGTTTACCACCAAAGTTTTAAGTTCTAGTATGACCAAATAAGTCCATGTGTATAAGTTCAAGTGGTTAGTTAGTAGACACAATATTTTTGGGAGGAAAGTTGCTTCTAACTTATTTACCTTTTAAACAAGCCTCACAAACCTGATTGCTTTCAAACTTCAAAGAAGGTAGTCCTCTTACTAACTCATTTTTGGTCAATTTTGATAGAATGCTCATGCTAGCATGTCCAAATGTTCTGTGCCAGATAAAAGAATTCTTTTTTATAGAAACAAAATATCTTACAATTTGTGAAGACATATCTTCCAATTGACCACAATATATGTTTTGATTTTTAAGACCAATAAATACAATATTGTCATTTAGATTATCAATAATTTCACAATGTGATGCATAGAAAGTAACTCTATAACTCCTATCACATAATTTACTTACACTTAACAAGTTATATTTTAATCTATCAACATAAAGAACATTATCAATTGAAGTAGAGTTAGTCACCAATTTTACCAATTCCAGTGACTTTTGCCTTATTTTTATTGGCAAAGACAACATTACCTCCATCGTTTCTTTCAATGTAGTTAAAATGTGATATTTCACCTGTCATGTGTGTCAAACAGCTACTATTAACTATTTATTAATTTTCTTTTGTCTCCTTTTTGAAGCATATTTGTAGAAAGTATTATCTCATTTTAGGTACCCAAATTTTTCTGGGTCCTTTCAGGTTATAGCTTGACCTTTCGGTCTCTGAACATATATTGAAGATAATTTCTCCATTTTATAAAGCATATAAGAATGACTAATGTAACCATATCTACCATAATAGAAACATAAAATAGATAAATGAGAATTACTATAATTTCTACTATGTATCAAGTTCTTACTGTTTTGGCTATAGCTACTACTATATTTAACAAAGAAATTCTTGTATGGCCTAATATTATTATTTTCATTGGAACCTACTACAGCTTATCAAAAATGCATTTACCACTATCAAGTAGTGCATCAAGGATGTTCCTTCCATCAATCAACTTTACAAGATCTTTTTCTACAGATAAGATCTTTCCAACACATTTCTCTTCCTCAAGTTCTAGGAAGACAACCTTTTCTTCTAGCTATTTCACTTTATCCAAATCATTCTCAACTAAAGAATTTTCTAACTTAGCTAATGTTTCTTCCAGAACTTCTTTTTCAGAAACCTTTTGCTTATAATCATCCTCAAGAAACATATTCTTGGTTATCAGATTTTCATTCACATATTCTAATGATTTAGTTTTACTCTTTAAAGATGCTTCATTGTTCTTGGATCTCTCAACTTCTTTAAAATACTTCACTGTCAATTTTTTGTACCGATCATACAATTCATGACATGCATTTCTTAATTCATCAGCTTCAATATCAGAGTTTGAATAATTTACCTTATCATCTTCTGATTCAGCCATGAAGGAAACGTTGCTGACTTCTTTTATCTCTTCTTCTTCGAAGTCTTCATCTAACCAGGCTATAGTAGTAGCTTGCTTCCTAGGTCTTATGTTTTCTATTTTGTCTTTTCAAAGAAGGTGACATTCTGGTCTTGTGTGTCTAGGCTTCTTGCATTAATAGCATATGATTAGATTGTTTTGTTTATTATTGCTACTACTACCTTTTGGTAAGACTTTTTATTTTCAGTTTTTTGTTCCCTTCACTTTTCTTCATCAACTTCTTCTTATAGAAACGGACATATTTCCTAACCATGAAATTGAATTCGTTATCTCCATCTATTTGCAACTCAGTGTCACTTTCATCACTGATTGATTAATTAGTAGCTTTTAATGCCATTCCTCTTTCATATGAGGATCCTTCATCTCGCCTAAGCTCGACTTCATGGATCATCAAGTTTCCTCTTAGCCAGTCAAATGAGATGATATCGAGATCCTTTGTCTTTTCTAGAGCTGCCACCTTAGGTCTCCATTCCTTTGGTAGTGACCTTAGAATCTTCGTTACGAGCTCGTCATTAAGATATATCTTTCCCAAGTTATTTAAGGTTGTATGATGTTGTTGAAGCGTCTGAAGAATTCGTCGATGGTATCTCCCTGTTTCATGTCAATAGCTTCGTATTGATGTACTAAAAGACTTATTCTGTGTTTCTTTACCTCACTAGTTCCTTCAAAGGTGACTTGAAGTTTATCCCATATTTCCTTTGCTATAGAACAAAAAGACGTCTTTTCATATTCTTCTAGAGATAGTCGACAGATTAGATGAAGTTTTACTATAGCATTTAACTGTGCATTTCTTCTGTCAGCATCATACCACACTTCTATATTATCGGTAGTGGGAAGTGTAGCTCCAACTCTGATGGCTTGCCAGACTTCAATATATACAAATTGGAGATAGATATTCATTCTCTCTTTCCAGTATGAGTAGTTATTTCCATTAGAATAAGGAGGCTTTAATATGGATTGTCCTCTAAGGCTTCTCAAATTGATTGCTATAATCTATCACATGCTATAAAACACAATAAATGTGAAACCTTTCTTTGATACCAAATGATAAAGCAAACACATACAAGGGGGTGAATGGTGTGTAAAAAAATTCAAAGTACTTTCAAATCAATAAAATTCTGGTAAATTAAAATAAATTTATAAATAAAAGGGTCCTATAAACTTTTGAAAGGATCCTGTCAACCTTAAAAAAGAAAGGAGCCTATTAATTTGAAAGGAACCTATTAACACTCAAATAAAAAGGAGCTAATTAATCGAAAGGAGCCTGTTAACGCTCAAAACGATAAAAGCCTACTAACTTTTGAAAGAAACTTCTTGCGATATAAAACGAAAGGAGCCTATTAAAAACTTATAATACGAAAATTTAAAAGTAAGGAAGAGAGAGAAAATCACACGGTAGATTTATACTGGTTCGGCTTATAATGAAGTCTACGTCCAGTCCCCAAGTATCTAACTTGAGTTTTTCATTATAAAAGCTAACTAGTAATTTGACGAGCCTCTTCAAGTTCACAAGTGTATATTTTTCAAGGTTCTTTAACCTTCCACAGTAGTAGTATTTTGCTAGCCTTTACAAGCTGTCAATAAGAAATGTATAAAGAATTTAATAGTTTCTCTTAATAAAGTGATATGATCACTTTTTAAGGCACAAAGAGTTTGGTATAACTTTCAAGAAATAATGAAGCTCTAAGATATTTCGTAAGTCTCGTGTCTATGTGTCTTTTGCAAATGCAGTGGCTCTTCCTTAAGTAGACAATTTCGTTAACTAGTTGTTACTTAATTTTTGATATTATCTTTGCTGAACTCTTCGATATTCATACGTTCTGTCAAGGCTTCCGGAGCTAATTATTCAAATTAGTAAGATCCTTTCGGATGCCATGAAACCATTTTCAAAAAGGTCAGTTTATAAAGAAGGTTCCTATAAAAAGGAAGCAATTATTCTATGATTTTATTTCCTTTTAAAAATTATATCATTGCTTATACAAGGAAATAAATCCAATTTGAATTTTGAAATATTATATAGTTATCATCAAAATCGTTACACATAAACCTTGAGCTAATTGTTAGTACTATTTATTTTAAATAAGTGATACTCGAGGACAAGTAAAAGATAAGTGTGGGAGAATTTGATAAAACCATTAACGATAATCATTTTGAAGATTAATTTCCTAATGTTATATGTAATTATTGATTCTATCTTAAATATTTACTTATCTTTTGAATTAAAATGAATCAAGGAAGACCTAAAGCTTAAACAAATAAAAATAACATAAAATAAGGTACAGTTAGAGTGTCAAAGCCAAAGACTCATAATAAAAAGATCCCAAAATTAACAAAACCCGAGATTAAAGTGGCTACAAAATAGGACCTAAGTGAAGGAGAAAAGGCATACGAAGTTTTCCATCACTATTTTCCAACTTCTTACAAAACCCTGTTTTCTTCTCTTAGGTAGACATTAGTATAATTTCTCTTCAATAGATGTTAGAAGCAACTATGACCATTATTAACTTTTTTTTTTGTCTTAGATAAAGGGCATTGAATCCTTTGAAACTATGTAGATTGAGGGAAAATTGGATTTTATCGAAAAGTATTTTATCTTTCATATATTGAAATGTTCTTCTATGCTTTTTTTAATGATTATTTTGAATGCTTTCTAATGTGCATGATTATTTTAGTTATTGAAATAATTAACTACTAGATTAAATATTAAATATGTAAAAGTTTCAATTTCTTTAATCTCTATAGCATCTATGAGTTTTTAATTTACTACATCAGATATTATTAATTTTTAAGTAGAGAGTTCAGTTAGATTAAATTTAACCTTGCATGTTGTATTACCTTGCTTATTGGTCTTTCCTTTCTTAAACCTATTATTTAATTAAAATTTGGACCATTTTTAAAGTTGTTAAACAATAAGGGTTATTTGAATTACGTGTTTTTGACTACTAATTCTAATGAAAAATATGTATTTAATATTATATCGAATATATGATTTATGAAATAATTTTTTTATCGATAATCAATCATAGTTACAATGGTGGAATCGACCAAAAATAAAAGTTTATTTCATTGATAATTCTCTTCTTTAATGCTTGCAAATTTCAATTTATTTTCTTTAATTATCACAAAACTTCATATCATTACATCACTTCATTAAATATGTTTTATGTAACAGTTGGCGAACTAAAATTCTTTATGAGAACGATCCTTACTTACCTATACTACAAACTAGAAAGCATTTGAGCAAGTATCCCATATTTAAGCTTAATCACACTACTTTTGTGTTACTAGCTGTCATCAACACTCAATCATACTTTGTTCACAACTTACTTCAATAACTAAGTTCGTATTGAAATTTTTTCAAATACTCTGTATGCATTTTAAATGAGGTTCTCTATTAAATACCTGGTGTCTATTTTAATAAGACTTTTCATTGAGCACCTTTAGAACAATATGATTCTTAGTGTTTTTCAGGATATAATGAATTGGAACCTAACAGATAATAAAAGTATAACTTTTATTCATATAAAGAAGATAATAAAATAAGATACGAGGCTTATGTAATTTAATATATTCTTTGTATATTTTGTACACTTATATTGAAAGGACAGTAATTACAAGAGATTTTTGTAGTTACATCTCTACTATATAGGAATATGTATGAATCCTTAAAAAAGTTATACAAGATACTACAATTGTTAGTTTGTCCAAAAGAACACAAGTATTGGATGAACAATTTTGAATACCGATATAAGAGTTTTGTAACAAAACCTTTTACATTTTTTAAATAGAAATGCAAGCATTTTTTAACCAAGCAAAGCTCAAACTTTTTTGTTTTGTAAGCATAAAGGGGAATGGGAAAGAAAATACAATGCGATAGAAGAGTGGCGGTCACCCATGATGGAGGATTAACAGGGAGCTATTTATGACGAAGGAGTGGAAGAAAGAATCTTATTTGCATATTGGCTCGTGACAGAGGAGTGGGAGGAAAGTGTGGTAAGTCCTTTTTCCTAATTTCGTGTAACTTTTAGGGATTTAACAACCTGAATTTATGATATATGAAATTAGGCATGTATTTTGATTTAACCTCTTTTAATTTCACCAATCTGACTTAACCTCTTAGGTCAATTTTGATCTAATGTCCTCTTCAAGATTTATCAATCCAAATTTATGATTAATGAAATCGGGCATGTATTTTGATCTAACTTATTAAGGGTTTACTATTCATTCATTTTCATGAGTATGACCTAACTTCTTCAGTCAATCTTGCTTGGCTTGTACTAAGTTTTTACTTTTATACCAAACCTAGGAATTTACTTCCTTTGCTCAAGATGACTAGTTCAAGTGAGTCTTTATTTGAAATGAGTCCTTACTCCTACTTGAGCTACTAATCTCGAAAGAATGCAAAAGGATAGAAGAGGAATACGGTGATGTTATTTATATGTGTAGAAGATGGGAATTAGGAGCATTGTCTATGTTATATGAATTGTATCTTCAACCTTTATTTATAACTATCAAGATATTTGTTAAGATATTTAACTAATTATTTTGGACATTATTTGTAGTTTAATATATCTGATATATTATAAGTGATAAGATCTAGTTAAGATATATCTTATAAGTAATTAAGAAATAAGTAATTGTATTATATTATAATACAATTAATTGGGCAGATGTATTTTTGGCATGTTTCGATGATGACACATATATTTATTTGGGGATTTTTGTAACTGCTATGTGTGGATCTCTTCAGTTATTATTTCGAAGGTTCACAGTAGAATTTTTGTTGGACAACTTCCCATGATTTCGGGTTGATGAGGCTGTACATATAGGGAAGTATCTTTTAACTCAAGTGTCTCTTTGTTCATATTATTATTGTTTCAATCACTTGAGATTATATTTTTCATATTTAGTAACTTTCATTGTTGCAAAAATCCTCTGTTGAGGTTAGCACGAGGTGGTTGTGCTATTGGGAGTAAAATACTTTTACGGGGAGTGAGAATGAGTGGAAAATGTCAAGAGGAAAATGGTGTCAGCTCAGTAAAGTCTTGTGTATAACTATTGTACTTTGGTGAAAGTGATTAGGCTATATGGGGATCCCCCATTTGTAGGTCGGGTGTGTCGAACTGTATTACCAAATTTTGATTGTTGATTTACTTGTCGCTTATTTGATTTTTCTTCCTGCAATTTAATTATGGAAAAATTTACAGTTGCTAATATAGTTGCTTTTTATTAAGCAACTGTTAGGTTCAGTTCAAAGTAACTATGGCAGAACGTATACTCTGCAGAACTATAACCTTTAGGTGTTTCAATAACCAAGATATTTTGCTATGTTACAAATTGTTAGGTCGTTTAAATGTCATAACTTTTCAAATTTTCAACTTCTTTTTTATTTCTGCTTTCGAAAGAATCTAAGGGCATTAATGTATATGTTTTGAGGAAGAGAAGAGAAAAGAAAAACAGTTATAATACATATTGATCCTAACTTTTATAAATGCTAAATTGCATATTGGAAGACATATTGAAGTATATTTATCATTGAAAAGGCTAGAACATCTATTGCATTTTACATTGAATGTTGGCCCCGAATTTTTTTATTTATTTAAGCATGATTTGAATGAAGTATGAGGTTTTGATGAATTAAGTTTTTCGAGTTAATTATTGTTGGGCCCCGAAATTTTATTTATTTTAGTAAGCATGAATTGAATGAATTTGGTGATCTTGTGGATTAATCTTTTTAATTGGAGATTTATTAGTAAGTCAAGTTTAGGAGGATTTATTTCATAGATTGAAGGAAATTGGAAGTATTAAATGGAAGAATTAAGATT
>JAOQMS010000178.1:5643560-5662231 GCA_027563885.1 Erythroxylum longipes
TTTGAAGTTTGTTGTTCTCTTGTCGGCATGGCAAGATCCTCCACATAGTCGAGAGGGGGGAGATTTGTTGGGTTTTTGGGGCTCCCTTCCTATGTGAATAAAAGCCCAAACAAATTCATTAATTTTGGCCCAATTTGTGTTAAGTTTTACCTAGCCCATTTGACCACTTAAAAGGGAAGGAGTGAGCAAAAAAATAGAAGTGTGTGTGTATCTTTTGTTATGTCTTTCGAGAGTCAAAAACAGAGAGGAGCAAAGCATTTCCAGCTAGGGTTCTACTGCAGCAGCGTCTGGTTTTCTTCACGATCGGAGCTCCAAACGTTGTTCGATCATCCTGAAATTTTAACTGAAGGTAGAAGACTCACCAAGCTTCATTCTGATCGGTGGAGATCAGTTTTTAACGGTTAGATTGTGAGTTACGAATTATTGAATTCGGTTCTGTTTTGGGTGACGTTTTAGATCTTTGATCTTGTATTTTTGATTCTAGTGCCTTTTTAATGTTGTTAAGGGCTAGATATCAATATGATGCTGTTGTATTGTGTACTCTTGCTCTGATTTGGTGATACTGGATTTGTAGACCTTTGGGTTTCGTGGTTTTTACCTCTTCACATTGAAGGGAGTTTTCTACGTAAATCTTGGTGTTGTTGTGTGGTTTCTGTTTCTTGTTGTTTCGTTACTGGTTTACATCCACATTTGGCACTGGTATTTTATGCTCCTAATATATTCTTGCGAATCGGGGAGGTTTGATTATTTTCACTGTGAGTAAATTGTGCTAGTCCTCCCAACAAATAAGCATGATACTTTGAGTCCCTTTCTTGTTCACAGGCAAAGCAGTAATATTCTTGGGAATCATCAACATCAACACCAACCAATGGATCCATAAGTGTGAGAGAATGCATATGGTGGTCTGGCATGAGGATCTCAGGAGGAATGGGAATGCATTCTAGATGATAACAAGAGCTGCAGTCCAAACAAATGTAATAGCAACCTTCACAGGCTTTGTCACAAATATTGCATGGAACATATACTAATGAATTATAAGGTATATGATCCGCCACAAAGTAAGAGAGATTGTGTTGGTGACACTTATGGTTTAGAGCACATACTACCTTTAGTGACTTGATAGCACATAGAATATGTAGGCTAAAATCACAATCGAAACACAAATAAGCAAGTCCCCAATACGCATTCTTACAGGCATCGCACCATTTTTTACTACCAGTAACAAATTGGATCTGTAAAGGATGAGATGCATGATACGGGTGTCGTATTTTTTTTGGAGCTTCTGCACAAGATTTATGCAAGTTAAATGAACAATCAAGACAACCGAAGACAGGGCCTGAAAGTAGGAGTTCACATCCATTGCATTTATTGGGAAGTTTATTTCTTGAATTGAAGAGATGGACTGCGTGAGGATGGCTGAAATGGTGAAATTTGGTTCTCGCAGAATGAAGTTTGATCTTTGTTCATCTTTGGCGCTATTATAAAGAACGCATTTGAAATCAAGTCTGAACTCGCACAGGTTGCAAGAAGCCATAAAGAATTGCGAAACATCTTTACATTCATCACAAATAAACTTGCGAATTCGAATTCTTTCGTAATCAAGAACGAGTTGGTGTTGTCGGTGAAAAGGGTGTTGTATTTCCCGTGGAATTGCTGCACATGCCTGATGAAGGTAGAATCTACAGTTAAAGCAACCGTATACAAGACCAGATACCGTGAACGGCATTTCACAACCGCTTTGGCATTCTTTGCAATCCATACTGTTCGTTATTTCCATTTCCCGGTTGAACTTGAAAAGTGCCAGTTTATGGTCGTGACTGAAATGAGAAATCTCAGCTTCTGTTTGAGGTGGTCCCAAAGAGCAGTCTCCTGACAATAATTGACAGTCACTAGTTGATGAAAGAGCACAATGGATGTCCAAGTTGAACTGGCACTCTGAGCAATGGTAGCCAAAGCCAAGACAAATATTCCTACACTTGTCACATATATAGAACTCTGAAAATCTCGAGCATTTAGAAACGTGGGGGTTAATAAGAAGGTTAGAGAGTGAGGCGCGTGTAGGGGATGAACTAGCTCGAATGGCAACGAAGCACATGATTGATGCAACCAGAAATCTGGACAAGTCTCACAAAAATAAGCTGGACCATCAATTAGGTTGTAGCAGCCATCGCAAACGGGAGCTTCCTCATATCCATTCAAAGTTTCATTTTCCTTCCCCGCAACATCCTCCAGCTTTTCTTGTTGATAACTCTGTGAGCTTACATATTCATTCTCTTCCCATTGAAACACTTCTTGTTCTTCTGATAAAAGCAAATCTGGAAGCTTTTGCAATATCTCCTTGAACTTCGTCTCGCTTTCTTCGCAAAAAGTCAATGCATGTTCGTGGCTGAAATGTTGAAGAATCTCCATATGAATTGAATAGATGGCTAAGATGGGTATGCTTATGACTCAAGCTATCAAATTCCAGAAGCGCAGGCGTACCAGAGCTTTAGTAATCGCTTCCAATTTGGTTCGTACAGAAAAGAAGTTTCTGACCGTTTCTTAAAAAGTAATTCATCGTCAACAGCCACTCCGATCGTACGTAAAGAGTTTAGAAGACGCACTGAACATTTATTGACCGATATTTAACACAGAACACGGACTTTATTACGTTTTTCGGACGGTTTTAGAAAGGGTTAAAAATAAAAAAATGTGGAATACCTAATTTCGGTTCCACCTCAACTTTTGAAGCAGTTTTGAGGCTAAAACGAGCTCCAATCACTCGAGAACTTCACAAGAAATGATCACCGACACGTAGTTAATGTCTTTCTATAATTTTCTTAAAACATAAGTGCTCTTAATGGGTTAGAGGATCCGTATGCTTACGAATTATATGAGCAACTGTAGGAAACCTTAACCTTTATATAAAGCTTCCATATTGGGCTTTCTTATCACAAGCCCGATATGAGTCCGATCCACGCTATTTGGAATCTATTTTCCTCTTGGACTTCGACTCATTAATTTAGATCATTTATTGGGTCACTTTATTACTCTTATCTGGATGAAATTACGTAACTTAACCGATAATTTATTGAAAAGCCAAAAACACAATTAATACTTATCTACATAATGGGAAAGGACAAAATGTCTAACATTCTCCTCCTTGGATAATTATTAATTGTGGTGTTTACTTAAGTTTAAAAATAGTTTGAAAACTCAATTAAGTTACGCTACTATATTGGTACCAAATTTAAAAATTAAAAACATTTGATCCAAAGATAATGAAAGTCTAACATTCAGTCTTGTAAGGCTTTCGATACCAAAAATATCAAACACATGTGTCATTTGTGACACATGTCTAATATAATCACGAATATCTAATACCTTACTATAATATAAATGAGAAAATGGAGTGTGACAAACTAGGATGATACTTGTATGATCTAATACGTATCATCTTCGTTTATAAGTCTCGATTTCGCCAACTTTATACTAAACTGCATGTGCTAAACTGCAATAGAGAAATCCTATTTTCTCTTACTAAATGCTAAACAGCATTAGAGAAAACATTATTTTCTCTCACCAGATGCTAAACAGCATTAGAGAAAAACTTTATGTTCTCCAACTGAATGCTAAACTGTATTAAAGAACCTTTATGAGATTATACCTTATCCTCCTTATATCATATCAAATTTATGAATATCCTTACTAAACTGTATTTGTTTAAATGATATAGGCTCAAGGTCAATCTTTATAAATGCCCAATGATCTTTAAAATGCTTAAGATCAACATAAATCTTAAGGCTTTCATTCGTATTATGACTATATACAAGAACAATTATTACTGAGGATAAAAGAGTGATCATCTATATTAATAAATAACCATAATGTCATAATATACAAAATGTACAAACATTTAAGGAGCAAATATAATGATTCCTAGCTACTGCTGTCTAAGGACCTTAACACGCCCATACTGGATACATGTTTAATACGCACTAGTGGACGAAGTCCTTTAGTTAATGGATCAGCTAACATCTTCTCAGTCCTGATATGCTCCACTTCAACGTTACCTTTCTGAATCAACTCCTTTATGATCAAGTATTTGACCTCTAAATGCTTAGACACTGTGATATTCTTATTGTTGTTACTAAACAATACTGCAGCAAGATTATCACAATATAACCGAATGGGTCTAGCTATCAAATCTACCATAGACAACTCAAAAATTAAGTTTCTGAGCCAAACTGCCTGTGTGGCAGCTCCACATCTGTATGCATGGTCAAGGAAGTTACCAGTGTCTATTTGACACTTTTTCACGATACTGCACCATCTGCCAACATAAAAATGTACTCTGAAGTGGATTTACGATCATCCGGACATATAGCAAAATCGAAGTTTGTATATCCTGTGAGGTTTAAATCGTTGACTTATCTGTATGTCAACGTATAATCCTTAGTACCCTTTAGGTATCTCAACACTCGTTTGACTGCATTCCAATGGTCCACACTTAGGTTAGCTATATATCGACCTAACAGTCCAACAACAAATGCAATGTCCATTCCTTTGGCAGTGACCTTAGAATCCTTATTATAAGCTCATCATTGGGATATATCTTTCTCAAGTTCTTTAAGGTCGTGATGATGCTATTGAAGCGTCTGAAGAATTCGTCTATGGTCTCTCCCTGTTTCATACCAATAGTTTCGTATTGATGTACTAAAAGACTTATTCTATATTTATTTACCTCATTCGTCCCTTCAAAGGTGACTTGAAGTTTATCCCATATTTCCTTTGTTGTAGAGCAATAAGATATCTTTTCATATTCTTCTAAAGATAGTCCATAGATTAGATGATGTTTTACTTTAGCATTTAGCTATGTATTTATTCTGTCAACATCATGCCACACTTCTATTTTATTGGTAGCGAGAACTGTAGCTCCAACTCTGATGGCTTGTCGGACTTCAATATCTACAAATTGGAGATAAATAATCATTCTCTCTTTTTAGTATGAGTAGTTGTTTCTATTGAAATAAGAAGGCTTTGAGACAGATTATCCTTCAAGGCTTCTCAAATTATTTACTATGATTTATCACGTGCTGTAAATCACAATAATGTGAAACCTTTCTTTGATTTCAAATGATAAAGCAGACATACACAAGAGGAGGTGAATTATGCGTAAAAAATTCAAGGTACTTTCAAATTGATAAAATCCTACTAAATTAAAATAAATTTATAAATAGAAGGGTCTTATAAACTTTCGAAAGGAGCCTATTAATTTGAAAGGAACCTATCAACGCTCGAATAGAAAGGAGCTAATTAATCAAAAGGAGCCTGCTAATGCTTAAAACGATAAGAGCCTGCTAACTTTTGAAAGAAATTTTTTGCGATATAAAAACTGAAGAAAACTATTGAAAACTTATAATGTGAAAATTTAAAAGTAAGGAAGAGAGAGAAAATGACACAGTAGATTTAGAATGGTTCGACTTATAATGAAGTCTACATCCAGTCCCCAAGTATCTAACTTGAGTTTTTCACTATAAAAGCCAACTAGTAATTTGATGAGCCTCTGCAAGTTCACAAGTGTATATTTTTCAAAGTTCTTCAACCGTCGACAATAGTAGTATTTTGCTAGCCTTTACAAGCTCTCAACAAAAAATGTATAAAGAATTTAATAGTTTCTCTTAATATAGTGATATCACTTTTTAAGGCATAAAGAGTTTGATATAACATTCAAGAAATAATGAAGCTCTAAGATATTTCGTAAGTCTCGTGTCTGCATGTCTTTTGCAAATGCAGTGGCTCTTCCTTAAGTAGACAATTTCTTTAACTAGTTGTTGCTTAATCTTTGATATTATCTTTATTGAAATCTTCGATATTTAGATGATCTGTGAAGGCTTCCAGAGCTAATTATTCAAATTAGTAAGATCCTTCTAGATGTCATGAAACCATTTCCAAGAAGGTAAGTTTATAAAGAAGGTTCCTATAAGAAGGAAGTAATTATTCAATGATTTTATTTCCTTTTAAGAATTATATCTTTGCTTATACAAGAAAATAAATCCAATTTGAATTTTGAAATATAATATAGTTATCATCAAAATCGTTAAGCATAAACCTTGAGCTAACAGGTTGTACTATTTATTTTAAATATCACTTACTCGAGGACAAGTAAAAGATAAGTGTGGGAGAATTTGATAAAACCATTAAAAATAATCATTTTAAAGATTAATTTCCTTATGCTATCTGTAATTATTGATTCTATCTTAAAATTTACTTATCTTTTGAATTAAAATGAATCAAGGAAGACCTAAATCTTAAACAAATAAAAACATCATAAAATAAGGTACAATTAGGGTGTTAGAGCCAAAGACTCATAATAAAAAGATCCTAACATTAACAAAACCTAAGATTAAAATGGCTACAAAATAGGACCTAAGTGAAGGAGAAAAGACATACGAAGTTTTCCATCGCTATTTTCCAACTTCTTACAAAACCTTATTTTCTTCTCTTAGGTAAACATTAGTATAATTTCTCTTCAATAGATGTTAGAAGCAACTATAACCATTATTAACTTTTTTTTCTTATCCTAGTTAAAGGACATTGAATCCTTTGAAACTTTGTAGATTAAGGCAAATTTGGATTCTATCGAAAGTATTTTATCTTTCATGTATTGAAATATTCTTCTGCGCTTTTGTTTTTATGATTATTTTGAATGCTTTCTCATGTGCATGATTAGTTTAGTTATTGAAATAATTAACTACTAGATTAAATATTAAATATGTAAAAGTTTCATCTTTTTAATCTCCGTAGCATCTACGAGTTTTTAATTTACTACATTAGATATTATTAATTTTTAGGTAGAGCGTTCAGCTAGATTAAATTTAACCTTGCATGTTGTATTACCATGATTGTTGGTCTTTCTTTTTTAAAACCTATCATTTGATTAAATTTTGGACCATTTTTAAAGTTTTTAAACAATAAGGGTTATTTGAATTACATGCTTTTGACTACTAATTCTAATGAAAAATATGCATTTATATTATATCGAATTTATGATTTATGAAACAATATTTTTAATTGATAATCAATCATAGTTACAATGTTAGAATCGGCCAAAAATAATAGTTTATTTCATCGATAATTCTCTTCTTTAATACTTGCCAATTTTAATTTATTTTCTTTAATTATCACAAAATTTCATATCATTACAATCACTTCATTAAATATGTTTTATGTAACGGTTGGCAAACTAAAATTCTTTACGAGAACGATCCTTCCTTATCTATACTACAAACTAGAAAGCATTGGAGCAATTATCCGATATTCAAGCTTAGTCACGCTACTTTTGTGTTACCAGCTGTCATCAACACTCAATCATACTTTGTTCACAACTCACTTCACCAACCAAGTTCGTATTGAAATTTTGTCAAATAGTCTGTGCGTTTCAAATGAGGTTCTTTGTTAAATACCAGGTGTCTACTTTGATGAGACTTTTCATCGAGCACCTTTAGAACAATATGATTCTTAGTGTTTTTCGGGATATAATGAATTGGAACCTAACAGATAATAAAAGTATGACTTTTATTCATATAAAGAAGATAATAAAATAAGATATGAGGCTTATATAATTTAATATATTCCCTGCATATTTTGTACACTTATATTGAAAAGACAGTAATTACAAGAGATTTTTGCAGTTACATCTCTACTGTATAGGAATATGTATGAATCCTTACAGAAGTTATACAAGTTACTACAATTGAGTCTGTCCAAAAAAAGACAAGTATTGGATGAACAATTTTGAATACCAACGCAAGAGTTTTGTAACAAAACCTTCTACGTTTTGTAAACAGAAATGCAAGCATTTTTTAACCAAGCAAAGCTTAAACTTTTATGTTTTGTAAGCACAAAGGAGAATGGGAAAGAAAATACAATGTGATAAAAGAGTGGCAGTCGCCCATAATAGAGGATTAAGAGGGAGCAATTTGTAACGGAGGAGTGGAAGAAAGAATCTTGGTTGCATGTTCGTTCGTGATGGAAGAGTGGGAGGAAAGCCTGGTAAGTCCTTTTTCCTAATTTTGTGCAATTTTAGGGATTTAACAACCTGAATTTATGGTCTATGAAATTGGGCATGTATTTTGATTTAACCTCTTTTAGTTTCACCAATCTGACTTAACCTCTTAGGTCAATTTTGATCTAACGTCCTCTTAGAGATTTATTAATCCAAATTTATGATTAATGAAATTGGGCACGTATTTTGATCTAACTTGTTAAGGGTTTACTATTCATTCATTTTCACGAGTCTGACCTAACTTCTTCAGTCAATCATGCTTGGCTTGTACTAGGTTTTTACTTTTGTACCAAACCTAGGAATTTACTTCCTTAGCTCGAGATGACTAGTTCAAGTGATTCTTTATTTGAAATGAGTCCTTACTCCTATTTGAGCTGCTAATCCCCGGAGAATGCAAAAAGATAGAAGAGGAATATGGTGATGTTATTTATGTGTGTAGAAGATGGGAATTACGAGCATTGTCTATGTCATATGAATTGTATCTTCAACTTTCATTTATAACTGTTAAGATATTTGTTAAGATATTTAATTAATTATTTTGGGCATTATTTGTAGTTTAATATATCTGAATTATTATATGTGA
Organism: Erythroxylum longipes; assembly: GCA_027563885.1. Taxonomy (NCBI): domain Eukaryota; kingdom Viridiplantae; phylum Streptophyta; class Magnoliopsida; order Malpighiales; family Erythroxylaceae; genus Erythroxylum; species Erythroxylum longipes. Next base: position 5,652,191 of record JAOQMS010000178.1, read on the forward strand.
TAAGAAGATAACTTGGGATATGATTTTACCATCTTGGATAACATAAGATTTAAAGTAATCCTACTTAAAACAGAATCCTAGATAAGATAGGTTTTATTAGAATTGGAAATAAGGTAACTATGATTTATTGGAGACAATATGTAGCATAGTTTTTGGTGATTTGAGTTGTATCTGGTAGCTATATTTTTAAGTAAATTGAGCTATCTTTAGCAGCTACATTCCCTATATATATGCGTGAATGAGTGGACTGTTGATCATCGTTTTTGTATGGGAAAAAAGTGAAGTAAATTCATCAATTAGGCAGATGTATTTTTGGCATGTTTCGGTGGTGAAACATATATTTATTTGATGATTTTTGTAGTTGCTGTGCATGGATCTCTTAAGTGATTATTTCGAAGGTTCACAATAGAATTTTTGTTGGACAACTTCCCATGATTTCCGGTTGATGAGGTTGTACATATAGGGAAGTGTCTCTTAACTCAAGTGTCTCTTTGTTCATATTATTATTGTTTTAATCACTTGAGATTATTTTTTTGTATTTAGTAACTTTTGTTGTTGCAAGAATCCTCTGTTGAGATTAACACGAGGTGGTTGTGTCATTGGGAGTGAAATACTTTCACGGGGAGTGAGAACTAGTGGACAATGTCAAGGGTAAATAGTGTCAGCTCAGTAAAGTCTTGTGTAAAACTATTGTACTTCGATAAAAGTGCTTAGGCTAGGTGGGGGCGTTGCAGTCGTAAGTCGGGTGTGCCGAACTGTGTTACTAAATTTTGATCGTTGATTTATTTATTGCTTATTTGATTTTTCTGTTTGCAATTTAATTATGGAAAATTTTACAATTGCTAATACAATTTCTTTTTATTTAGCAACTGTTAGGTTCAGTTCGAAGTAACTGCGGCAAAACATATACATTGTGAAACTATAACCTTTAGGTGTTTCAATAACCAAGATACTTTGATATGTTATTGTTGGGTAGTTTAAATGTCACAAATTTTCAAATTTTCAACTTCTTTTTTATTTCTGCCTTTGAAAGAAAGTAGGGGCATTAATGTATATGTTTCGAGGAAGAGAAGAGAAAAGGAAAAAAAAACAGTTTAATACATATTGATCCTAACTTTTAAAAAAGCTAAATTGCATATTGGAGGACATATTGGAGTATATTTATCATTGAAAAGGCGAGAAATTGATAGATATAACTCATTTAAGTATTTTAAGAGTAGCAAAATTTTTAGTTAAACACATGATTCCAAAATTAATTTTGCATTGTGAAAGCTGCAAAACACAATTAGTATGATAGGTTCGATAAAGTGTTCTATAGGCTTCCACATAAACATTAAAAAAGTAGATTTGTTGAGATTAAAGATGATTAAAAAACAAATAATATAATCTCATCTTTTTTTTTTTTTGGAAATATGAGAGAGTGGAGGCTCATTTTAAGGGCGAGTATAATGGGAAAAAAGTGTCAAAAGCATATAGTGTGGAAGAATGGTGATGGGAATAAAGATGATAAGTATAGTAATCTGGCTGCAAAGAATAGTCAAGAAGAAGGCAATAATTACATAAAGGATGAATTGGTTGTTTTGGGAATAAGTAATATGGATGATAAACGCTACAATGAAGAAAATAACATGGTATTAAATGAGAATGATGATAGAGGGTGTAACTTCATACAACAAATTCAATGACTTAAAATAACCAAGATAAATTAACTAAGATAGAGACATTACAAAGATTGTAGCTAGCCTACGAAGATTATAGAGGCAAAGGCATTACAAGCTTTATCCAAAAGGATAGCAAGTCATCCATCAAATAAGCTACATATTACATTTGAAGCCAATAAATAACTATAAGAGTTGAAGAACAAAAAGATAACTAAAGGAACTCTCTGAAAAAATTCTACTAACCACTATATATCATTATAACTCGACAACAATTTTGTATAGATTTAAAAAGAACAATCATCACTTAAATTTAAACTTGAAAAGAGTAATAATTACAATAGAATCAATAGTTTATCACCTACAAAACTCATATAGAGCTTACTTTTGTTGATTGAGAGGAAGACAATGGACAGTGGAGATACAGTGGGAGAAGAAATTAGCAGACTTGGAAAATAAAGAGGTAGGTAGTGACGTAAGGATATACATGCTTGAAAACAACAGCCATGTTATTAAATCGTATATTGTCAACACCAAGTCGTTGTTTAATTTTTATCTCGTCTTCCCTACCCATCGAATGTTAAATATTTTTAGATGATTCACCCATCGACTATTAAGTTCATCTCTTCATACCATCATCATCACGATCTAAGCGTCTCCCTTAAGCTCTTGATCGTACCATCATTATGGCTTCCTCGTCATTTTCTAGCTCTTACTCTTCGCACCAATGGAAGTATGATGTTTTCTTGAGCTTCAGAGGTGATGATACTCGTTATAATTTCGCCTGCCACCTTTACGATGCTCTTCGTCGGAAAGGTTTAGAGATCTTTCTAGATAGTCACCAACTTAGAAGAGGCGCAGAAATCCGTACATCATTGTTCCAGGCCATCCAAACCTCAAATGTTGCTGTCATCATCTTTTCCAAAGACTATGTTTCTTCAACTTGGTGCCTGAATGAACTTGTTAAGATCATTGAATGCCACGAAACACACGGTCAGATCGTTGTTCCTATATTCTTTCACGTGGATCCATCCCATATAAGGAAACAAAGTGGTTTTATTGAGACAAGCTTCTCTCTTCACGAGAGAGATCCCAATAATTCGGAGAATCTACCAAAGTGGAGAGAAGCGTTGACCAAAGCAGCCAATCTATCTGGTTGGGATTCGAATGTCATCAGGTCATAATTCTCTTGTTTATCTCTGCATTTAAGACCTATTCTTAATTATTGGAAGTTGAAAACGTGACAAAATTTAAATATAAGTTTATAATTCACAATAAGAAAATTAGAACCCATCATGAAGATCTTGTTAACAAAATTACATGCAAGTCCATGAATTATTTAATCGTCACAAGTATGGTATTACCATCATGAAGAAGCATTAAAATGTAGACCGTTATCTGAGAAAAACAATGTATATATTAAGTTGTTCTAACAAGGTGAACTGCTTTTTAAACCGTAAAATAGAGCTACAAAAGACCAAAAATTAATTGTATTTAACATCTTTGATATTTTTTGCAGGGAAGAAACTATGCTTATTGATGCAATTGTCAAAGATATTTTGGAGAAATTGAAACATCCGTCTCCTTGTGGTCTAGAGCATTTGGTGGGAATGAAATTTAGGATTCAGCAAATTAAAGAATTACTAGCCTTTAATTCTTTAGATGTTCGAATTTTAGGAATCTATGGAATGGGCGGTATAGGTAAAACCACTTTTATTGAGACTATCTATAGTCTAATTTGTGGTGACTTTGAAGGTTGTTGCTTTGTTCCAAATGTCAAGGAAGAATTTAAAATAAGTGGGTTGAAGAAATTATTGGAGTATATTATGTCAGAAATATTTGGTCAGAAAGATATAATCATAAATACTCCGAACATTGGACCTGGGGAATGTTATATCAAGAGGTTGAGACGCAGGAAAATTTTAGTTGCTCTTGATGATGTTAGTGATCCATTGCAGTTAGCATCATTATTTGGAGATCCATGTTGGTTTGGTCCAGGAAGTAGGATCATCATAACTAGTAGAGATAAGCAAGTATTTGAAGGTAGCACCAAATACATATATGAGATGAAGCCATTAACGAGTGATGAAGCTCTTCAACTTTTTAGTTGGAATGCTTTTAAGAGACTTTGTCCCATGAATGACTATGTGGAGCTATCAGATCTAGTGGTTAGATATGCTCAAGGCAATCCTTTGGCTCTTAAAGTTTTGGGTTCCTATTTATGTGGAAAGAATAAGGAAGAGTGGCAAAGTGAAGTGAGTAAACTGTCAAAAATTCCTAAGAAGACCATCCAGAATATGTTGAAAGTAAGTTATGATGACTTGGATGAAGAAGAGAAAGATATGTTTCTCCACATTGCGTGTTTCTTCAAAGGCGAGTATAAAGAAGATGCAATACATATATTTGATAGTTGTGGTTTCTCAGCAGCTATTGGAATTCGTGATTTGGTCGACAAGTCCTTGATCACCATCTCTAAAGATGATGAATTGGAAATGCATGATTTATTGCAAGAGATGGGTAAAGAAATTGTCCGTCAAGAATCTAAAGATCCATGTCGACGTACAAGGTTATGGGATTCAAAAGATGCATGTCAAGTGCTCACACAAACTGATGTAGAACTCTACAACATAACTTGTTGCTTAATTTGTTACTTTTCTCCCTATTACCAAGTTTTATTCATCGTCATGCTGACTTTATGTTTTTGTAGGGATCCCATGCAGTGGAAAGCATTTCCCTTGATATGTCTGAAATAGAAGACAGAGATTTAAGCTCTGACGCATTTACGAGGATGCCGAATCTTAAATTTATCAAATTTTACACCTCTTTAGACGAAAGAACTAATGGAAGGAGTAAGTTAAATCTTCCTCAAGGTCTTAATTATCTTCCCAATGAAATGAGGTATCTTCAATGGGATGCATATCCACTGAAATCATTGCCACTTAATTTCCATCCGAAGAATCTTTTCGTGCTTAAACTGCGTAACAGCAAGATTGAACAACTCTGGAAAGAAGGAAAGGTACGTTCATAAGAAAATACTAGTTTTAAATACCAAAAATAGAAAAGTGTTTTGATCAATTCTTTCTTTCTCTACAGGATGATAGCACCTTAAAATTGATGGAATCTCAAATCATGAACCTCGGGAGAAGGATTCTTGGTGGCTTTAGCAGTTTGGTTAAAGTTCCCTTACCACTTAGCCACTTGAGTAAAGTGAAATCTATGGCCCTCTGGAATTGTCAAAATATTAGGAGTCTTCCAAGCCATGTAGATCTAGAAACTCTTGAAACTCTCGACATCTCCCATTGTTCAAACCTGAAGCAATTTCCACAAATCTCTAGCAACATAAGATACCTATATTTAGATGGGACTGCCATTAGTGAAGTGCCTTCATCTATCGAGCGTCTTAGCAAGCTCTTGCGCTTGACTATGAAGGCTTGTCAACTAGAGACTCTCCCAGATAACATTTGCAAATTAAGCTCTCTTGAATATCTTGATCTATCTCGTTGTGAAAAACTAAAGGAATTCCCTGAGATCATGGAGCCCATGGAAAATTTAAAGGAACTTGTGTTAACTTATACTGGCATAGAAAAGCTACCATCATCTTTTACCAATCTTAAAGGGCTTGCCTCGTTGGAAATGTTCGGTGTAAAACTTAATCATCTTCCATCGAGCCTTACTAGCTTGAAATCTCTTTATAATTTTAAGTTATCTCTGGAAAAAGAGCTGGTGTTGTCAATGCCTCAATTAATCTTCTTTTCGTCTTTGAAGTCATTAACTCTGGTGCATTGTAATTTATGGAAATTGCCAGAGGATCTTAGCTTTTTATGCTGCCTAGAAGAACTTGGCTTAGATGCAAATTATATGGAAGAAATCCCTTCAACCATCAAACAACTTTCTCAATTGAAACGTCTGTTCGTCAACGACTGCCTAAGGCTTCAGTCTTTGCCAGAGCTTCCAGCGAGTCTAGTTGTTTTACTAGCAAGAAATTGTGAATCACTGAAGACGATATCTACCCTCACACTGCTAACTAGAGAGTCAGAAAACCTTCACTGTTTTCTCAATATGAGCAATTGCTTTATGTTGGATGAAAATGAATGTGAGGTCATCACAAATGAAGTTGTGAGAAGTCATCGTTTTGCGTACGAAATGAAACATCATAAGGTCACTCTTTATTCTCTTCCATTTTTATAAGTGCTAATAAACTACCCACTTAAATATGAGTTTCCTGCTGATATTGTGCATCACATCATATTTGTGGTTCAGGGAAATATGCATCTCACTTTCAGTAGTGCCGAGGCAGAACTCCCATACTTTACTCTGTGTTATCCTGGAACTAGAATTCCAGAGTGTTTCTTGTATCGGAGTAGGGGAAATTCAACCAAAGTTCAGCTTCCTCTAAATTGGCTGAACAACTGCTTCTCTGGATTCGCTCTATGCATTCATTTTAATGAAGCCCAATATTCCAGGAAAGCGGCTGTGAGATATAAGTGCTATTTTGAAGGCGAAAACAATCACAACACGAATAGTGTTTACAATGAATTTTTCATGTCACGGGTGGCTTTCGTTGATAGAGACGAGCACGTCTGTTTATGGGTTGATCATAAACTATTGGATTGGATATGTAAAAACAGTGAACTGCTGAGCCAAACCTGCTACGATGAGGTCTCCTTTGTATTCGATCAAGAAACTTGTGAAGTGAAAGGTTGCGGGGTTATTCCACTGTATGTCACTCGAAGTTAAGAGATGCCAAAAAGGTCCTTCCCGGAGGATGAACTCTATTGTAGCAGTTGAAAGGGAATTACTGAAGCAGATGGGTGACCACTTCACGTTTTCATTAAGTGAATTCGCTAGATTCCATTTTAATCTTGTTCGCAGAACATTGAGCCTTTTATTGCTGTGACCACAACCATCAGTTCCTATGTTAAGATGTCTTATTAATTATTTTAGAAATTATTTGTAATTGAACATAGTTGAATATATGTGGAATAACATTATGATAAGTTATCTACCTTAGGTGGGAATTTTTGAAGGAAAAGGTTGCATGAAAGATAAAATTTTAGTGAAGATAGGATTTATTTAGCATAATATCACCATATCTTAATAAGGATAATGTTCAGATTTTTTGATGATTTTGGAACTATCTTTGGCAACCTATTTCGGTGATTTGTGTTATCTAAGGTAGCTGGATTTTTTAGTGATCTTATCCATCTTGAGTAGTTGCATTTTCTCCATTAGTTGCGTGAATTTTTTGAGCAGCTGAGTTATTGTTTTTGTAGGGGAAAAATTGGCAGAAAATTAATCAATTTGTGCAGCTAAGTTTCTTTGTTTTTGTTTGAACAATTACATATTCTATTGAGCTATTCTTGGCTGCTGTGTTTCTACATATGTAGGTGAATAATTAGACTATTGCTTAATCGTTTTAGCGTGGGAAAACCATACAGTAAAGTGATAAATTGTGTAGTCATATTTTTGGATGTTTCAGTGATGAAACACATGTTCGTTTAATGTTCTTTTGCAGTCATATTTTTGGATGTTTCAGTGATGAAACACATGTTTGTTTAATGTTCTTTTTGTGGTTGCTATGCGTGGATCTCTTATGTGATTATTTCGAAGGTTCACAGTAGAATTTTTGTTATACGACTTCCCATGATTTTGAGTTGATAAGGTTGCACATACAGGGAAGTTTCTTTTGGCTCAAAATGTTACTTTGTTTATGTCTTGACTGATTTGATCATTGGGTCATTATTTTCATCTTTATTAACATTCCTTGTTGCAAAAATTCTTTGTTGAGGTTAGCACAAGGTGATCGTGTTATTGGGCATGAAATACTTTCACAGGATGTGAGGTGTCAAGGGGTAAGTGGTGTTGGCTCAGTAAAGCCTTATTTAAAAATATTGTACTTCAGTGTAAGTGATTAAGCTGGGTAAGGGCCTCGTAAACGCAGGCCAAGTATGTCGAGCTGTGTTACAAAATTTCAATTGTTTGTTTGTTCCGTGTTTCATTTTTCTGTTTGCGTTTTTCTAAAATATTGACAATTGTTAACACAGTTGCTCTGTATTAAGCAATTGACAGAAATAGTTTAAAGCAACTAAGGCAAAACAAGATCTTTGCGAAACTACATCATTGGGAACTTTCAATTGGTATCAAAGCGTGGTTCACCTAATCAGAACTTGGTAGGTCAAGTTGGTGTAAATCCGTGTTGTGCAATTATGGCTATAAGAGAAGGGGAATCGATCACTAGGTCACCGTTATTAGATGGTTCAAATTACCCTGCTTAGAAATCAAGGATAAGAGTATTTATTCAAACACAAGGAACCAAAGCATGGAATTCGGTTATGAATGAATGGACTCATCCAATGAAGATTGATGAAAAGAATGAAGCAGTACTTAAAGATCCATCTAAATGGACAAGGGCTAAAGAAAAGAAAGCACTTGATAACTCTCTAGTAATACATGCAATTTTCAATGCTATAAATGATGGACGTTTCAGTATGATATCAGCTTGTGAATCAACAAAAGAAGCATAGGATATATTACAAACAATACATTAGGGATCAAAATTAGTGATAGCTTCAAAACTTCAAATATTGCCTACTAGATTTGAAGAACTTAAGATGGAGGAAAGTGAAACTATTACAGACTTTCATGAATGGTTATGTGATATTGCCAATCAAGCACATCAACTTAGTAAAAAGTACTCAAATTTGAAACTTGTTAAGAAAACCTTGAAATCTTTGGCTCCTAGATTTATACTGAAGATTGTAGCTATTGAAGAAGCTCATGACATTAATGAGTTATCTTTGGATAAGGTAATTGGGATTCTCACAAACTTTGAGATGAAATTGTTGAGAGATAAGCGTCAGAAAAATAAAGGGTTAGTTAAATTGCTAAATCCGTGAATGATTCAAGAGATGGCTTCGATGAAAATGATGATATGGTGTCGCAAATAAGAAATTTCAACAAGTGGCTAAAGAAGGTGAATAATGATAGACTTGAGTTCAGAAAGAATGGTGGGAGTTCATCCAATAATAACTTCAAACAATAAGCAAAAACAAACAAGATACAATGTCATGAGAGTGAAGGTTTTAGACATATGCAAACGGAATGTACTAACACTCTTAAAAGGAGAAAAAGGGAAGTCTTATACCAGCATTTAGAGTGAAAACGAATCTCAAAGTGAATACAGCAGCGAAGAAGATGTCACCACCCTGAACCACATCGGGCATATGACAACCGTCGCATACCCGTGCTAAGGATACTCATGGTACCTTTAACCCGACTATGTAAGGCTAACTGAATATCAATCTCAACGACAATACAAAATGTTCATACATAAAGTCATTTACAAACCACAAGACAAACAAGAGTTAATTTACAAAATTATAAAACATATCGACATAATCATGAGCCACTACACAACAAAGTACAAAACAGAGACTACCCACGTGCGGTAATTTCCCGAAAATGTCAAAAGACATCACGATCCACTTAAAACTCCAAATTCACCAAATTAACCTTCATGGTTAGGAAGCGGAGGGGGGGTGAGTACACTATGTACTCAGTGAGCAGGAAAAAACATATGTCATGAATAGAACTCGATATATATCAAAACAGTACAGATAACTCATAAGGTGAGCATACAACACATAGAACCACATAGGCCTAGCCTATGACTCAACGTATATTGGTTAGGAACCATATGGGCCTAACCTATTAATTCACTCATCCGGTGAACATAGGTTCCAATTCTAATACACAAAAGCATAAAAACATTACATGTATAAATCAAATCTTGTCAGAAAAATAAATATCAGGGTAAGCCAAAACAATCATGTCTGACTACACTAGTCAGCCAAACTAGCGCGCACACCCATCGATCCTTGGTGTTGGCTCGACTTCATCTATGGTGAGTCCGGACTACAGTCGATAAGAGCGTCATGACCCTAAGTGATGACCAGGTCAGTGTTCAGACCCTAGGTGTGGAATCACCCGCAAGTCCCATAGAAAGGTGTTGATACGGGGACTCAACTTTTATGTACTAGCAGGGTCGCTAAATCAGTTGTGCTCTGTTAGACCCCGTTTCCAGAGCCCAACGTTCATGATCTGATACTATACCTGTTGGACCCTGTTTCTGGAGCCCAACGTTCAGAGACAAAACGAAGCTTGTCATCCCATAAGGGTGGCGTGCCCATAGTGATCGAACATCAAACAATCAAATTTAAAGATTTCACAAGAAAGAAAAATCTGATCTTATTTCATTAATGAACCCAAATAAAGTATATACAAACTCATTTCAAAATACAAAATAAAAAAGTACACATGATACAATTGAATGCTTATGCTTAAAATGATTCTACAATACAAAAGTTCCTAGCTAACTTAATTA
>JAOQMS010000178.1:5662331-5678129 GCA_027563885.1 Erythroxylum longipes
TGGTTAAGGTGTTTTTCATTGGATTACGCCCACGTTATGGTAATAAGCTCACGTTTTATGACCTCTGAGTTGGACTCGGGAAACGAGGTCCAACAGTTGTGGTATTAGAGCAAGTAGGAGTTAGACTCCGAAAACGGGGTCTAACAAGTACCATCATCATTATCATTCAAATTTAATGCACCAAATGACATGCCAATGCTTTTCCATCCAAGATTATCTTCCAAGTCATTGACATCTACCAAATTTGATTTTTTAGAAACCCAATCCGCCACAAGATTAATATTATCAATGAAAATTGGATCAGTTGAACTACTAGTACTATTAAGACTCCGAGTAAACAATAAAATTTAATTATTAGAAAATTTTAAGAAATTATATAGAAATTAATAATGATAATAATGGTAATAACATACCTTTCCCGAAGCTTTAAATTGTAACGAACAAAAACAAAGTAATTCAACCTCTTATGCTCCAATCTATTCCTTTTTTTGGAGTTGATAAATTCAAATGTGCTCCAGTTTCATTCATATCCTGTTGCACTCACACATTAACATAAAATCCGAATTGCAAACCTTTTCAATTCTAGAATACCATTCTGAATTGATCCCATGAAGAAACTATAAGTTATAAGATAACAAAAGTATCATTATAAACAAAATAAAGTGATAATTAATTTTCAACAAATAAGAAAAAGGAATTAACTAATACCTAGAGAAAGTTTTCCTCGTTGTCAAATAGCAATCGACATTCCAAAATCCCCATAAGACAAATTATTAAGCTCCATTTGTGAGCTTAAGAGAATTTGCATCACACCAACGCTAACAATTGTTGTAATCATTAGAAGCATTCTTCTATTAACTTCAGCTTGCTTAGTAAGATCTAGACTAAAATAAGCACTAAGATTCAAAAAAGTCACAGTTGTAAACAATGGAGAAGAAAATTGTCTTTCCTTTCTCTCATTAATGATTAAAAGACATTGTGTGTATAAAGAAGGCCTATGTTTCAGATTGGTCTTGATTGCTTCCGTCGCTCTCTCCATGGCATCAAAAATGTAACCCAGTGTTGGCTTTTCTTCACTATCAACCAAGCGAAGCACCCTTACCAAAGGCTCACAAACTCATATAACAAATTAACATAGAGACCAAAATTCTCTACCTTCTAATATAATATTACAAACCTCCACTCCAGCATTAGACCTAACATGCTGAGATGCAATTCACTTATCACTTGTAAATATTTGTCTTAACTCTTTCTTAATTGAAATAAAAGAGTGAAGTGATAAGAAATTTATTGCAAATCTTGTTACAGCAGGACGACACAAATTCCTACCATTGGTAAATTCCTTTCTCATCAAATTTAATACCCATGCATGATTATAAATGAACTTTGTCACCTTTTTTGCTTTCTACATAGTCTCATCAATAATAGGAAAATACCTAAGATCCCTTATATTTTCCAGCATTAGGTCAATGCAATGTGTAACACAAGGAGTCTAAAAAAGAGAATTATACTTATTCTGCAACCTTTTTCCTGCCGCTTTATAAGCAGAATCATTGTCAGTAATAAAATGAACAATATTTTCTGGCCTTACTTCATTCACAACTTCATCAAATATCGTAAACAAAGTCTCAGTATTTCTAATAAGGCCAGATGTATCAATATATTTCAAAAACATAGAGCCATTTGTAGAATAAACTAAAAAATTTATAATAGGCTCTTGTCTCCTATTTGTCCAAACTTCACACATGATTGAACATTTATAAGTAGCCTAATTCACTCTTCTTTCAGCCAAATAACTTCTAATTTTAGAAACACAACAACTCAAAAGTTTACCCCTTAAGTCATCAATCGAAGGACCTTTATATCCTGGGCCATAAGAGGCTATTACATCCATCATAGGTTGATAATAATAAGACTGAGAAGCATAAAATGACGAACCTGTATCATACCACTATTTAGCTACTACCATATTGACATTGTGAGCCGCATCTTTTGATTGCATTGTACTACAAATTGAAGGTTGGGCTCTAGGAGTTGTTCATAGTACAAAGAAACTAGTCACCTACTTTCTTCTCTTCCTCACATCAAGTTCAAGTACTTCTTCTTGAGCCTAAGATGGAACATTGCCAGTACCACTACCACCACTACCACTACCACCTTCAATATTTACATAATTACCACGGAAATTAGAAAACGAACTTCCACTACCAATTTCAAAATTAAACCTTTTCCTTCTATCTCTCTCATGTTGACATTCATCAAGTAATGTTTTCATCTGTCACTTCACATCATGGCTTACTTTTTTACATGGTTCCACATCTCCTTTAACCCCAGCTAAATTTTTTCTTAATCGAGTGATTCCTTCATCTTTCAAATGCTTGTTACAAAACAAGCTAATAGTATGGTTCCTCATACTAGGAACCAATACAGCCAAGCTGGATCATTATATCTTCCTGAAGTGGGTTGACTAGAAGTACTTGAACTTCCTTACATTTATCTGTAAAAATAAATAAATGCATATATCAAAATACATAACATATAATTTCATTACACAATATGGATATCCATCTTATATAATATAACTTATTTTGTATTATTACATTATACACAATTCAATTTCATGGAACACAATTCACTATAAGTCAAAAACTAACAATTCAGTTATTCAACATATATAATTACACAACATATATAAGCACTTTTCATTTCCAACGATCACAAAACATACATAAATAATTTTCATTTCCAATAATCACGAAACATTCATAAAACAATTTTCATTTCCAACAATTTTCAACAATTTCCATTTCTAATAATCACAAAACATTCATAAAACAATTTCCATTTCCAATAATCACAAAACATTCATGAAACAATTTCAATTTCTAATAATCACAAAACATTTATAAACTAATTTTCATTTCCAACAGTTTTCAATAATTTCCATTTCCAATAATCACATAACATTCTTAAACAATTTCCATTTCCAATAATTACAAAACATTCGTAAAGCAATTCCCATTTCCAATAGTCACAAAACATTCATCCAAAAATTTTCATTTCCAATAATCATAAAACATTCATAAAATAATTTCCATTTTCAACAATTTCCATTTCCAATAATCACAAACATTCATAAAACAATATCCATTTCCAACAATTTCCATTTTCAATAATTACAAAACCTTCTTAAACAATTTCCATTTCCAACAATTTTCAACAATTTTCATTTCTAATAATCACAAAACATTCTTAAACAATTTCCATTTCTAACAATTTCCATTTCCAATAATCACAAAACATTCATAAAACAATTTTCATTTCCAACAATTCCCATTTTCAATAATCACAAAACATTCATAAAACAATTTTCATTTCCAAAAATTTTCAACAATTTCAATTTCCAATAAGTTTGTTTGAAGATCAAGAGGTTTCTTTTAAAGATCAAAATAATCTTCCGGTTAAATATGAAATAATTTGTGCATTATACTTCATATGCAATTGATCATGTAGAAACAAAGTTCATAGTTCATTGAAATGATTAATATAATATTATAAAAAGGATTACAATGATTTGTTTAATTCCTAAGATGCTTCATTCCTTTTCGTTCTTAGTTCTTTACTTAAATTATATATATGCTCCATTTTACTCATTTCTCCATCTATTGATTACTCAATTGATTCAATTAACTACTTTGCTCACTTTACCTTTATATTGATTTTAATCTTTCACATATTTACTTACTAATATTACTCAAGATTAAAAAAAAATTATAGTAGCATTTTGTTATTATAAAAACCATGTGTTAAAATCTCACTTGATTAAACATTACTATTATCAATTCTAACAATTTTCATAAATGTGAATATTAACAGTTTTATGGGTGCTATAGGCACTTTACCTATAATGAAATACTAGATATTGACAAAATTTTTTATATTTTTAATTGAACTATTTGCTAGAAATCAACAACAATAATAACAACAGTAATATGCATTAAAAATCTCGCTGAGACGTGAGGTCTGGGGAGATCCAATAGTACGCAGCCTTACTCCTAATCAGTAGAGATTATATTTCCAAATGACTCACGTGAATGAAGAAAGGAAAAAAAGGAATTAAGATTAAGATTAAGATTAAGATTAAAATTAAAATTAATAAATAAAATAATATTAATAATAGGGGAAAAAGAAGTCACATATATTTTAAATTTTTTATATGCCAATTGATTATTGTCTTTTATAACTCAATGTCTTGAATTGACTTAAATGACATTAATTTTCATAACATATTTATCCACAACTGTTAAAACATTAGATAAATTGTTGAATGCATATAATAATTCGAAAATTACCTAATTGGTATAAATTAACGACTCGTAATCAAGTGATGAATTTGATTTAGATAACATTTACAATTTTCAAAATGTTTTTACCCTTAGTTAAACATTCTCTCTTAAAAATTGACCTGATTTATAATCTTCTTTTGTGCAACTTGAATCTTCAACTTTTTAAATTGAGAATCTCCTAAAAAATTAGTTCCATTCTTTGAACTAAGACACCAACCATACACATTATACTGTACTTGTTCTATACCATAATTCCATAAACTAGTGAATGTTTAGTAATTGTCCCGATTGTTTTTTGTCCCAACTGCATACATGCATAAGTATTGTATTGCTATTGAATATAACAAGTTAATGAATAATGTGTTGGAAATTTTTAAACAATATTGGACAAAAATTAATTACATTTTTCAATTTTAATAAATTTAAGGTTAAGCGAATTGAATTTGATCCAATTAAAAGGTAATAAAGTAGTTCGATAAATGATCTAAATTAACAGGATGAAGCTCGACAAAGAAAATGGACCATAATCACTATGGGTCAGACTTATATTGGGCCTATGATGGGAAAACCCAATATGGAAGCTATATATTTAAGGTTAAGGTCTCCTACAACTACTTAAGCAGTTCGTGAACGTTTGAATTCTCCCGTTAAGAGTTTCATGTGTTAAAAAAGTTGCAAGTTACGTTAACGACACCCCAGTGATCAACTTTCGTGAAGGTCGTCACAAAAACGAATTTATTTCGGGTTTGAAAAACTTATTGGAAGTCATGGAACCGAAATTAGATATTTTTGCATTTTTGTCATTCATTCTCTTTCACGTTAGATCCTAGATGCATAATTAAGGCTCGTGTTATGCACTACATGTGGGATAAGAGTAGTTATGTGATCGAATTAATGAGAATGAATGTTTTTTAGTTTTTTCCATATGGAATTCAAAGAAAAACCAATCTGTTTTTTAATTTTTTAATGCGTATGGTTGCTTGAATATGTGTTGGATGTATTTAGCATTGAAAAATGAGGTTAAAATGAGCTTCAGAGTTAAAGAAATTGACCCAAAACTCGTTAAAAATTGCTTGTTTCTAATGAAGAGAAAGAAAATGTAGGTCCGTGTGCCATACGCTCATAACAATGCACAGATTTTCCTTGAGGGAGTAAGTCTGGCAACACGTGAAAGTACGGGAAGTCACCACATGGTTGGAGTGTGAGACATATGCGCCAAAGGCAGTGCCCGCATAGAGCATGTTGTGCACACTGTACAGGTGCAGAAGTGTGGGCGGTGCAGAAGTGTGGGCAAGCACGCTTGACTCCCAACTGCGGATGACATCAATGCACTGATGTAGTGTTGACGTCATACTGACATCAGCACACAAAAGGACAAAAAGCTCAAATTTTTAGAATTTCCATAATGGTGTCTCGGGTTATTTTAGATCAGTTTTTAGGACTGGTAAATTCATAAAGTGAGTTTTTAAAATTTTTTCTAGATTTATTACTTTAGTAATAAATAAAGTTTAACTCTAAAAAAGGAAATTAAAGTTAGGAAGACCACTTTTTACTAAATTTTCATGCCTTAAACTTGAAATACGTGAGTTACATACAGTGTTAGTATCTCATATGAAGTATTTGGTGTTCGATATTGCGCAATGCTTATGTTTATTGAGATTTATCTTGTTTAAAGTCTCGATTAAAGTTGATTGATGATGGTTTTAGCACTTGTATGTTATAATGAAAATGTGCATATGGATTTGCATTTATTAATGGTGCATTGTCACATATTATATACCCATACAGAATGTGAGGATAACAAACAGATGCATTCCTTGTGTTTGTGGATTTTTAGGTACTGATGAGAATATAGTTACCACAGTAGCCTTTCACGTTAATATTTGAATTGTTTTACTTGCATGTTTGGGGATGTCTCTAGTATTGTGTTTGGTTATTTTGTCCACAAGTACTAACCTTATATGAGATTTTGAGATGTGAATAAAATCATTAGATGGAGGAAACCATTGCTTAAGTGATCTATTCACCCATATATGGTAATATTACAAGAGTGAGTAATGTGTACTTTGATCGCTTTTGTATTTGCATATATTATGTATTCAGAACACATGTATTTTAATGATATTTGTGATGAAATTCTCAGTACAAATACTATTTATGGCTTTGAATATCAATGTTATCTTACATTTGTGCTGATCTTTATATTGTCAAATTTGCAGCTACCTTTTTTGTAAACAATAAAAGTGTCACAATTGAAACCCTAACTGGTTTCAATTGTAAGAAGTGGAAGTAGGATGTGGAATCTTCCTAAATGGCAGATGTTAGTATGGTCATGGTAAAGGAAAGACCACCTACAGCCACATTATACAGTACAAATGAAGCTAAAACAGCATTCTCTTGATCCTAGATCATCTACTTCTAGAGACAAACGTAACAAAGGAATTCCTAGATAATGTCTCCTAGACGTATATGGTCTCTTCCAATGCTAAGATAAGTACCTTGTGCAAGAAGTTGTTCTCCATGAGATACACTAGAGAAGGGGGAGTGTAGGAAAACATAATTAGGATGGTCCAGTTCCAAAGCAAGCTGACGGAACTAGATATTCTGTTACCTGATGCCTTAGTAATGCACCAAGCCCTAAACATACTCCCCTCAAAGTTTGGCATCCTGGTCACCACATATAATTCACAGGATAAAGCCTGGTATATCAACGCCTTAATAGCCCGTGGTGTTGAAGAGGAGGAAAAGAAAAAGAATGCTCCTTATACAACTTTGTTTGCAGCAACCAATGGAAAGGAAAAGGTCAAGTCCTAAAAGTTTAAAGGTAAGAAATCTAAATTTTCTCTATATGTGCATACTGGTCAGTCTAGTATTGCTAAAGGTCCTTAGACAACGAAAAGTATGAGGTCCTTCTTCTGTAAGAAGAAAGGACATAGAAAGTTTGACTGTCAGAAATACAATGTCTAAAAAGAAAAACAAGAATTGTCAGGTAACTCCTTGGCTTGTATGATCCATTAATGTAATCTTGCTATAGCCACCTCATGTTCTTGGTGGCTAGATAGTAGGGCCTTTAATCATGTTGCGCCCATAATGTAGGGGTTCATATGCAGGAGAAAGCCAACTAAAGAGGAGGAAAAACTAATGGTGGGCAATAATGAAGAATTTTCTATAACGTTTGTAGTGGATGTGTGTTTGAACTTTGATACATGGTTCATTTTGGTTTTACATGACACATTTTATATACCGTCTTTTCGACTAAATCTGATCTCTGTATCAATGTTAGACAAAGAAGGTTATCATTTTTCCATTAATACGTATGTTATATAGTTATCCTTCAATCCAAAACATATTGGTACGACCTTCTTATTATAGGGTTTATATAAAATGTGTCTTGCATCAAATGAGATATATGCTTCTCATATCTTGCTGAAAGGTCACGAAAAAGAGAACCCTGATCAAGGATAAGTCTTACATATTGTGACATAAAAGGTTAGGTCACATTTCCAAATTTAAGGTCGAGAGATTAATTAAGGAAAATATTCTCCCAACTTTAGATTTTGATGAACTGGAAACATGGTTAGGCCACATTTTCAAAGATATTGTTGAGAGATTGATTAAGGAAAATATTCTGGCAACTCTAGATTTTGATGAACTGGAAATATGGTCAACTCGTGCTTCTGGCTTGCTAGAACTCATCCATACAGACATATGCAGACCTTATACAGTTACCTTATGCAATTCTAGATATTTTCTGACATTTATTAATTATTATTTTCGTTATGGATATGTGTTCTTACTTAAGGAAAAGTCTAAAGTTCTTGACAAATTTAAGATAATTGGGACTAAAGTTGAGAACCAATTGGTAAGGTCTATCAAGATTGTCAGATCAAACCTTGAAGGTGAATATTACGGTAAACATGTGGTTTTAGGATAAGAAAATGGTTCATTTGTCATACTTGGAGTCATGTGGAATAATAACTCAACTTATTATACCAAGTAGTCTTGAGCAAAATGGTGTGGTCAAAAGGCGAAATCGTGCCCTAAAGGACATGATGAGATCAATGCAAAGCAAGACTAACCTATATGAGTATCTTGAGGTCAAGCCATCAAGACAACCTTTTATATATTTAATAGAGTCTAGAGCAAGTTAGTGTTGAAGACATCTTTTGAGATCTATAAAAGGTAGAAGCCTAGAATTGCACACATTGGTGTATAGAGCTACCCTGCTAAGGTACATTTGTATAATCCTTATGAAAGTAAATTGAATGCTCATTATTCTTGTTGCTCTTTAGTTGGATATCCCGACTATACTAAAGGCTATAAATTTGTGATGGGATGCAATGAATGATGAGATTCAGTCCATGAAGCATAATAAGGTATAGATCTTGTTGATTTGCTTTGGAATTGCTAACCTATCAGTTATAAATGACTTTTCAAGACCAAAAAGGACTTTTGGGTAAAGTTGAGTGGTTTAGGCTCAGTTGGTTGCCAGAGGGTTCACTTAGAGAGAAGGAATTAACTTTAATGTCACATTCTCTCCATTATACTCTAAGGATGCATTTAGAATGATCATGATGATAATAGCTAATTATAATATAGAGCTACATCAAATAGATGTTAAAACCACTTTCCTGAATAGATACCTTTATGAAGAGGTCTATTTGGAACAATTTGAAGGATTTCGGGATCATAAGAAGCGAAATAAGGTTTGTAAACTGAGAAAATTGATATATGGATTGAAACAAGCTTCTAGACAATGGTACATTAAGTTTGATGACGTTATTACCTCTTTCGAATTTATGGAAAATAAAGTTAAAAGATGCTTGTACTACAAGGTCAGGGGGACCAAAGTTATCTTCCTACTGTTGTATGTGGATGATATCTTGCTCGCATCGAATGGCTTGAATATGTTGCATAAGTTTAAGCAACTTTTAGCCAAGCATTTCGACATGAAGGACCTTACAGAAGCAACTTTTGTCCTAGGTATTCAAATTTATCGGGAAAGATCTCAACATTCCTTAGGCCTCTCGTAGAGTGTATACATTGAGCGAGTGCTGCAAAGGTTTAATAAGGCTGATTGTAAACCTATTGTAACACCTATCTCTTATGGTGAGAGATTATCTTCGGAACAATGTCCAAAGAATGATGTCGAGAGAGAGGCTATGAAGAATGTGCCTTATTCTAGTGCAGTCGGTAGCTTGATGTATACCCAGGTGTGTACTAAATCAGACATTGCAATTGTTGTTAGACTAGTAGGTAGATATCTAGCCAACCCAGGAAACAACCAATGACATAAAGTTAAATGAGTGTTGAGATATTTAAAGGTGACGAAGGATTGTATGTTGACATACAGAAAAGTCGACAATCTCAACCTCATAAGGTATACAGATTTAGATTTTGCTATTTATTCGAATGATAGAAAGTCCACTTCAGGTTACATCTTTATATTAGCAGATGGTGCAGTATCATGGAAGAGTGTCAAGTAGACAATGGTGACTTCCCCAACCATGCATTCAAAGTTTATGGCATGTTATAGAGCTGCTACACTGGCAGTTTGGCTCAGAAAACTTGATTTTTGAGTTCTCTTTCTACTATGTTGTTTAGTCAGTGCAATGAGAATATCATTGGGTCTAAGCATTTAGAGGTCAAGTATTTGGCCATCAAGAAGTTGTTACAGAAAGGTGACATTGAAGTGGAGCATTTGAGGATGTACTTGCTGATCCTTTGTTTAAAGGACTTTGCCCCACATATTTTTTAGCGATATGTATATAATTTGGGTGTATTCAGGTTCTTAGACACTATTAGTTAAGGATCATTAAGTTAGCTCCTTGTACATTTGTATGTTTTTCATCTATTATGACAATATGTTTCTATGAATAAAGATGATCATCATTTTGTTCTTAGTCATATATGTTGTTAAGGTTATATATATTGTCGTAGTACAAGTGAAAGTCTTAAGATTTATGTTGATCTTGAGCATATTAAAAGGTTGTTGGGCATATATATACATATTGACCTTAAGCCTATGTTATTAAAACACATATAGACATACACACACACACACACACACATGGATTTTGACATGATATAGGGGAATATAAGTGTTTAATCCCATGAGGGTTTTCTCTAACACAGTTAGGATTCAGTGAGAGAAAATGAATGTCTCTAATGCTATTTAGCACAAAGTTTAGAGAAATTGAGACCGACAAACAAAAAGATGATACATTTCAAATCATATAGGTATAATCTTAAAGGTCGTTTTCTACTTCTGTTTTTCTGTTTTCGTTTTCAGTTTTCGTTTTCAGTTTTTTGTTTCTATTTTTCTTTCAAATAAAAACAAAAACCTGTTTAGTTGTTAATGTTAATAGAGTTATATTTTTATCACTAATAATAATTACATATTAGATAAAACTTAAAGATAAATTATTTTTAATTAAATAAATTTATTTAATCTCTTATATAATATTTATTTTGATATTAAGTTATTTTAATAAATAAATAATTTAAAAATTCAATTAAATTAAATTATTCATAATTTTTACTAATAATTAATTTTAATTTCTTAAATATATAATGTTTAATAAAATTATTCATAATTTTTATTAAAATTTAAATAATTAAATAATTTATTAAATGATAGTGTTACGGAAAAAAAACAAAAACAAGAAATAAAAACCACTTTTATAGTTTTCATATTTTTTGAAAAATGAAAGAAACCGAAACTAAAAACCGAAACTAAAAACTCAAACAAATAGGTTTTTTAAACTAAATTTGAAAACAAAAAGAGAAAACCAAAAATAAAAATGGAAAAACAAACACCCTTAGTTTGTCACACTATATTTTCTCATTCATGTTAGTAGGGAATTAGATATACGTGATTGTATTGGATATATGTTACACATGACACACGCATTTGATATTTTTTGATATAAAAAATCTTACGAGACAGAATGATAGACTTTCATTATCTTTGAATCAAACGTTTTTAAAACTTGGTCGACCTATATAGTGGTTTGTTTAACAATTTTGTATTAATTTTATAAACATTACAACTTTTATAATTAATTATTGTCTAATGGCGAAAATGTTGGAAATTTTTGAAAAAATATTGAATAACAATTAATTGCATTTTTCAATTTTAATAAATTTAAGGTTAAGCGAATTGAATTTGATCAAATCAAAGGGTAACAAAGTAGTCTATATATATATATATATATATATATATATTTATATCTTTGACCCTTAAGGGGTTTATGTGTTAAAAAAGTTGCAAAAAGATATTTACAACACTTTAGTGATCAACTTTTGTGAATGTTGTCGCAAAAACGGATTTGTTTCAACTTCAAAAAGCATGTTGGAAGTCATTGAATAGAAATAAGGTATTTTTCATGTTTTCATCATTCATTCTCTTTTATACTTGATCTTGGATGCATAACTAAGGCTCGTGTTATACATTATATAATGCTTGAGTGTAATTGTCTACATCTTACAATGACAAAACATCATAATACAAAGATTAATTTGGTCATTAAGATTATTCAAAAGATATTATATAATTTTGTCGTTAAGTTAGTTAGAGTTAAAAAAAAGTTTTAACATGTAAGCAAATGAATTTATAGCATCTATAAAAGTTACTTATAAACTTAATCACCATTTTGATTATTGTTATACAATTTGTTTATGAAATATTTTTGTAAAATTTAATATTTTAAAAAACAGATCAAAAATTTAATAGTAAGATAAAAGGTTTAAAATTTAAAAATTTTAATCATAAAATAATTTAAAATATAATTAAAAGGATTGTCTAAAAAAAGATTAATAAATAAAAAATAATTTATTTATTTTAATTAATGATAATTTATTAATTGATAAAATTTAATCCATTAATTAATAAATTAATAAAATTTTAATATCAAAAACCATCCCAAAAACAAATTATATGTGCTAACTGGTCGAATCTTTTTTAATCCTCGGTAAAAATTGATTTGTTATTTAACTGCTCTGTTACGCAGCAATACGAGTAAACCCCTGCTCTCAGCAGTTCCAGTCAGAGAGACATGGAAGTAGGAACAGAGCAAGAAGTTACTTTGCCACCTGTTCAACAGCCTCCAAAGATTCATCGTCTCCAGGAATCTGTGGTCAACAGAATCGCTGCCGGCGAGGTGATACAGCGACCAGTGTCAGCCGTGAAGGAGCTGGTCGAGAACAGCCTGGATGCCCACTCTACCTCCATCAATGTCGTCGTCAAGGATGGTGGCCTCAAGCTCATCCAAGTCTCCGACGATGGCCACGGCATTCGGGTACTTCAGAGAACCTTTAAGTTTCCTTCTTTTAAGAAATAAAAAAGATGCCCACATTGTTATACTATTCTGGGTACTTACGATTAGCCTGAGGACTTGCCTATACTATGCGAGAGGCACACCACGTCGAAGCTTTCGACCTATGAGGATTTGCAGTCCATAAAGACGATGGGGTTCAGAGGAGAGGCGTTGGCCAGTATGACATATGTGGCTCATGTTACTGTCACCACCATCACGGAAGGTCAGCTTCACGGTTATAGGTGGGTAATAGTATTTGTTTATTTCAGTAGATACTTTCTTCTGTTGGGGGTTCGTTGACATTTGTTAATTTGAGTTTGGGGATTGTGGACGCTTCGTTTTTCAGGGTATCGTATAGGGATGGTGCTATGGAGAACCAGCCAAAGGCTTGTGCTGCTGTGAAAGGGACTCAAATCATGGTCTGCTTTGGAAAATTTTCAATTAAATCCTTAGAATTTATTTTCATCTGTGATGGTTGACGTTTAAATTTGGTGCTTGTCTTGTAAATGTGGTTATCTATTCGAACAATTTTGGTTTTCGTCTTACAGGTTGAGAACTTGTTCTATAACATGATTGCTCGAAGGAAGACGCTCCAAAATTCTTCTGATGATTACTCAAAAATTTTAGACTTGCTTAGTCGGTTTGCAATTCATTACACAAACGTGGGCTTTTCTTGCAGAAAGGTCCATCTCATGATTATTTATATTTCTTTGCTTGTATCAAATGTCAAATTTTGCATCACTCTGAATAATGCTTTTTCCATACATTTCTCATCAGCATGGAGCAACCAGACCAGATGTACACTCAGTAGCTACTTCATCAAGGCTTGATTCCATCAAATCTGTTTATGGTGTTTCGGTTGCTCGTAATCTAATTTCGATAGAAGTTTCTGATGATGATCCCTCTAGTTCAATTTTCAAAATGGATGGATTCATGTCCAATTCAAATTATATGGCGAAGAAAACAACGATGGTGCTTTTTATAAATGGTATGTATATCTTTATACGGATTATTGGAAGAGCCTTGCTGGAAGGATTTTATGTTTTTCCGTTTTCATGTTTACTGCCTAAACCTACTGAAACAGTACTAGTGATGTTTTACATGAGAATTTGATGATATATTCATGGTTTCTGATAGAGTAAGCATCACTATCAGTTTAATTTTAAAAAGTAAACGCTATCAAGTAACTGGTAGGCTGCAATTGGAAATGGGTACGTCCCAATTCTTGAGGAGTGAGCTTAGAAAAATCTTGGTCATTAATCAAATGAAAATATATTATGGAATCTTTCGGTAGCTTGGCCTAAATCATTTCATCACTGCAATCCTTGAATTGGACATGGATTTTTGAAATTAATAATTTCCCATTTTCCAGATGAAGTTCCTTATATTTTGTTTGTACTGTTAAAGATAGTGGTAGAAAGGAAACAAGAGGAATAAAGAGGCATACATGAAGTCTCTGCTGGAAATTGTTGACCACCCTTTTCCCTCTAACTTGTTTTTTGTAGAGCCCCCTACCTTGCTTATCATCCACGGCCTGAGTGTTGTTTGATGTCTTGCATTCTTAGCTTTTTATTTTTCCTTATCAATGTATCAAGTCTTATTTTCTCTTTGTTCCTTTCATTTTTGAAGTTTTTATGTATGTTCTTTAGATTTTGAATTTTCTTCTTTGCTTTTATATTTTCACTTTTCTTCATCGTTTTACAGATGTTTTGCGAACATAAAACATATAGCCTTCTAGTTGATGCTGACAAAACAAAATTTCTTGTTGTGCTTAATGCTATGGATTTAGTCGTTAAATGTTTATGGTCATTCACCAAAATATGTAACAAGATTTACTATTTTCTTTGGGGGATATTCTTGAGATGCATTTTTCTTTAGAGACCTCTTATACATGTTTATATAATCAATTTGTATTAAAACCTGTACATAGAACTATTTATTGGGCTTTGTACAGTTATTTGTTGACCAGTTACAATATCTTGCCTCTTTCTTCAACTTCATTGATATTTCTTATGTTTTGGTCCACTTCAGTTGGGCTCTTCGGAGGTTCAATGATGTAGATTGCATTGAACTTCATGAACTCTGTCCGTTACAGTATACTTTTGGTTCATGACTATATGAAGCGATCGCTTGAGCCTTTATGTTTCTGGTATTCTGATCCATATCATCTATCTTCGGATTCTGATATGCAAATATTTGATGTTTTACCTATTTGTTTATGATGTGGACTGATGCAATTCATTATTATTGCACACTGGAAAATTAGTCTTTATTTAAAAGCTTATGAGAAATCAAACATGAGGCCTTGCTGTCAAGAATTCATTCTTTTTTACTGCATGGCCTTTCTATTTGTCGAAACGATATAATTGCCTTGCTCTATTCATTTTTAATCCTTTTTTATATAACTTTTAGCATGGATAGCATGCATATTACATTTATCCTTCCATAATTTCTAGGACATTAGTACTCCAAGTGTAATTTACTTTTGTGTTTTATTATAATTTATTTCCAGATAGGCTTGTGGATTGCTCTGCTTTGAAGAGAGCTCTTGAGATTGTTTATGCTGCTACCTTACCTAAAGCTTCAAAGCCATTCTTGTATATGTCAATAGTATTACCACCTGAGCATGTTGATGTAAATGTGCATCCAACAAAAAGAGAGGTATGGATTCAGGAGTGATATCTCTGCCACCCACACTTTTACACTAATATTTGCTTTCAAGAATCTCAATGTTGAGGCAAATAGGATAGATAGAACAACATTTACTGTAACAAACATACATGTGCCTACATGTATATGCATGTTGGGTTCTTATTATCTGTATTGCTGCATCCGATAAAAAATTCCAATGGCTTGTTGTTGGTCCCAAGTGAGAAACTGTATTTTTGTGACTGCAGATTCTATCTGTAATTTTTGCAATTAATGGTGCCTTTAAACTCTAGTTGCCTATTTTATATGCTAGGGGCCGTTACTCTTTTTTTTTTTTGTAGTTTTTAGTTTTCGTTTTCAGTTTTTTGTTTCTGTTTTTCTTTCAAATAAAAACAAAAACCTGTTTGGTTGTTAATGTTAATGCAGTTATATTTTTATCACTGATAATAATTACATATTAGATAAAACTTAAAGATAAATTATTT
>JAOQMS010000178.1:5687611-5706813 GCA_027563885.1 Erythroxylum longipes
CGGAGTCGATTAATATTGTTACCTCTTTTCCCTGGAGCTCGCCAATCAACTTCATTGTTTTCTTAGAAGTAAGCCCTGCCATTGAAAAATTGGATAACTCAATTTCTGTCATCTCCTCATTCACATGATCTGGTGTTAACTTCATATCGTTATTATCCAGTACTGCCTTCGCTTCAACCTCTTCATCGTCACTTCTCTCTTCAGGAGCCATCAACAGTATGTTTATTTGACGATTCTTGCACCTATGTGTTGGACCCCAACTTTCTCCACATCTGAAACACAGTCCCCTTTCTCGTCGTCTTTGGGACTCTGCCTCTGACATTCGGCGAACATTCTCTTGTCGTTTCTCTGGTGGTCGGACCTGATGATTTGGAGTGGTGGTAACTGGTTGTTCTTGTTTGCAGTGAATTGTTGGTTTGTGCCCAGAAATTGTTGAGAACATTCGAGAGTTACTGCTGACTATTCCACTTTTAAATTGGGTTAACAGGATATTTTTTTCTTCAATTTTCTGGGCTAGATCCATAAGCCCTTCAAGGTCGTTGATTGTGGCTAACCTCAACTCAGCCTTAATATCTCCCTTAAGCCCATTAATGAAAGCTCCAATTAAACAGTCCTCTTCCACTTTCTTCAAGGGAGCTGAAATTATCTCGAACTCCGTTCTATATTCAGCTACACTTTTGTCTTGTTTAAGTTCCATCAACGTCTCATAAGCATTCCCCTGCCCAGGTCCCTTAAAACGTTTCAACAGTGCCGCTTCAAACTCATTCCAAGATGAATCTGGGTGTCTACCTTCGAACCATTGGAACCAATTGAGAGCTTCATCGTCTAAACAGACAGCCACAACTCCTATTCTGTCTTTTGTGGAAATCCGATTGTATCTGAAATACCGTTCAATACGGAACAGCCATCCATATGGATCTTTGCCCGTAAATATTGGTAGCTCCAGTTTTCTAACTTGCCTCTCTCCCCACTCTTCTTCTTTCCCAATGTGTTTACTCACTCGTTCTCCGCTTTTTTCAGCCCTGCCGCTGCATTCACCTTCCGACAATCCTGTAACCCCTTCAGTGATAACCACCTTTGGAAATTTTTGACTCTGTTCTCTCATAGACTCACGTTCCTCTCTTTTTTGCATAAGCTCACACATTTGCATCATCCTCTCTTTTAGAGTACTCACATCATCCACTAAACCACCGACCACATTTTCTAATGTTTCAATCTTCTTTTCCATTCTCGTTCTAACCATATGCAGCCCAAATTCGGGGCTCTAATACCTTTGTTACAACACAGAATATAAACACTGAATGTTTTGGAAAGAAATTGTATTGTATTGATAGAAATCCAGCAAAATAACAACTCTCAGTTTCTGTTTTACGAAAGAAGAACAAGAAAACCACTAGCCAAGGAGACTAGGGCCTATCCTATTACAATCAACAATGTCAAAAAAACAAAATCCGATCCCCTTCACTGTCCCTGTCATGTCCTTTTATTCCTACAGAAATAACGAACTTTGATTCTTAAGTGCTGCCACCTGTCTTTCCTCATTCACATGCATTCTTCTTGGGCTTCCTCCTGTAAACTTGCTTAATTGGGGGCCTATCACAAAACCAATTAGTAGCACTTCAGTTCCTTTTTAGCAAGTTCCAGCCTTTTACCAAAAGGACCCAAATAAAAGTGACTTTCCTACATCAGTCTGTTTAAAAGGATGGCTTATGTAACGTGGGTAGGGTTCATTCCCTATTATCCTATTATCCTTGGTTTCTGTGATCACTAATCTTGAAATTCTTTTTTTAAGGGTTTGGACATTGGCTTTGAATTCCTATTCTCTTAGATTTTTCTCTTAATGCTAATATTGTTATCATCTAGATCTTAAGATTTAGCGTTGGGGCACTAGCATCATGCATCATTGTTCTCTTGTCTAAACTATTTCTAGCAGTACTCTATATTTCTTGTTTTCTTTGTTATCTTTCAGGTCATCGGTTAGACAAAGAAGGAACCCAAAGGAAACTGCAGATCTCACTAGCATTCAAGAGCTTATTAATGATATCGATTGCAGCTGTCATTCTGGTAATTTAACAGACTTTTTATGTTATGTTGTTCTTGGTTTAAACTGTCATTGTCAAGTAACCATGCACTTTCACTTGTTGTATGGTTATGTAGGTTTACTGGACATTATAAGACACTGTACTTATGTTGGAATGGCAGATGATGTTTTTGCATTACTTCAGCATGATACCCATCTCTATCTTGCAAATGTAGTCAATTTGAGGTAGGAATGGACATCTATAGTACTGAAATCTTGCAGAAACCAAAATTATGAGTAGTGATGCATGTTCATGATATTTATAAGACTTTTGTATTATCTTAATAATTGTTCTACATTCACAAATCCTCTTTAGGGAATACAATTCTAAGATGCATGGTAATATTATTTCCAAGGTCTTTGAGATGATTTGCTTTTGTCCATACTAAGCTTTATAAGGATCTGATAAATGCATTTACATTACATGTTGTCAAGAAATCAGTGGACCAAAGACTTAGGCTATTGGGTGAAGTTCAGGAATCATTCATATAGTTTAATATGATTCTAACATGAAGTGTGGGCATAAAGATCACAAGTCTACCAAACAATCAAGGGAGACATGGCTTGTAATCAACATCTCCAGGTCATAAAAACTGTGATACCATGTCAAAAAATTGTTCGACTCAAAAGTTTAAGTTGTTGGTCAGATTCATGAATCGTTCATATACTTTAAGACTTATGTCAATGGATATGCATTTGCATTTATTTATTTGCCGTTACATCTCTTCCATGCAGAAAAGGTCATTTTCTACTTTTTCTGTAACTTCTGCTTTTCATGTTTTAACAGCAAAGAGATCATGTATCAACAAGTTCTGCGCCGGTTTGCTCATTTTAATGCTATCCAATTGAGTGATCCAGCCCCTCTCTCAGACCTCATTATTTTGGCATTGAAGGAGGAAGACCTGGATCCAGAATTTGATGAGAACGAAGATTTGAAGGAGAAGATTGCAGAAGTAAATTTTATTATCTAGATCATTTGTGTCCTCTTTCTTGTTCATAAACTGTCAAATTTACTCACTAGATCATTTGTTTTCTTTCCACTTTCATGTCCCTCCTCGGCTTGTTTCTCACCTTATGTGATTTTTTTTGGTGATTGGATGACTGCTACAGTAATTTTTTTATGATGGATTTTAATATGCGCCAGGGATTAGTTTTACTTTCTTTTGGTTGAGCCAAAGTTTTTTATATGATCGAATAGTTAATTGGAAGAATGACTTCACATGTGGGTATTATCCCAAAAAAGATTTCTTTATACTATTGTTTTAACCTTTGAATTTTACTAACTATCAAGCATCTATGTCTGCAAGCTCTGGTATCTGTTTAAAAGTTACCATTTAGAAAACATATAGGAGGAGTTAATTCCCAGGATAAATATTCATGTTAATGGAAACATTAGTCTCTGAATCCAAAGGATAAGGGTAATAAAAAGCAAACATCATGTAATTAGGCATCAAGTCAACAAACCTTTGGTAGATGTATAGTCATCTAACTATCAAATATATTAAACTATTGGAATGAATTTAATCTTCCTACTCAATTCATCATGAGCTTATATTTGTGTCTCTTTAAAAATACTGATATGGGGCCCTTTTTTCTCCATTAATTATGGTATGCTGGTTCTCTTGCTTCTTTGATTTTCAGTAGAATAAAGGATAGTAGTTAGAATCAGTTTTCAAAAGTTTGTTTGTATGATCAATGTGCTTGATATTGTCGATGATTTTCGGTTCTTTCTTTTACAGATTAATACTCAATTACTCAAGGAAAAGGCTGAAATGCTAGAGGAATACTTCTGCATCTATATTGACTCACAAGGGAATTTATCTAGGCTTCCTGTCATACTGGACCAATACATGCCTGATATGGATCGAGTTCCTGAATTTGTACTTAGTCTGGGAAATGATGTATGTTCATGGTGTTTCCAATACTTTTTCGTTGGTGTCATATTCTAAATTGCATTGTGTAGGCTGGGAAATGATGTATTTTCAAGGTGTTCCAATACTTGTTCTGTCTCATATTATAAATTGCATTGTGACGTATGTTGCTATTTTGGACTAAAAGATTTACTAGTGATCTCTTGTTTGAAGATATTTTTCTCTTCATATGAAGAAAATGTACGCATGTGAGATGAATTTACATTCATTTGGTTATTGCACTTCTTTGGGATAAATTGAACATGTTTAGTGGACCTATTTGTTTAGTAATATCAGCTATACTGTAGAATACAGTCTTACCTCGGTAAACTGGATCACCACAGATCATGATGAAGCTGTAAAGTTTCATAAATATCAGCGTGATGCATAGATATGCTTTGGTGCTGAAGTCTATTTACACTCTTGCAGGTTGATTGGGAGGATGAAAAGAACTGCTTTCAGACAATTGCAGCTGCTCTTGGAAATTTTTATGCCATGCATCCCCCTTTATTGCCCAACCCATCTGGAAATGGCTTGCAATTTTATAGAACTAAACATGTAAATAATCCTCCAGATCCAGAAGATTCCAATGTTATTGGTATGTTTCCCTGAATCCTGAACATGAGAATTCAATTGGTGTGCTATATCTGCTTTTATAACTCCCATGCACGAATCTAGCATTTCTTATTTCTTATTAACTTGACCAGTAACTTTTCATTTACTTTTCTCTGTGTTTTTTTTTCTTGTCCTTCTTGCCCTTCTATGGGTGGCATAATACAAATAATTTTAGTTCTTAAACCATTGACGATTCAATCTTTTCCAAACTCATAGCAGGGAAGCAGAGTAGTTGCTTAACATGTGGATAGGTTCATGATGACTTGCTTTCTGTAGTACTACATGGGTTACATATACTAACTAGCGACATAGAGGGCAATGCATATAATTATTCAATTGGCCAATTTTACAATATGGAATATAGTTATAACTGTAGTACAAGTAATGTCGTGTAGTAATCATTTTTTTTTTTTTTTGGTTCAGCAACTGGTAAGTAATCATTTTCACATCTTAATGCCCAAGTATACATAGGAATAAAATGGAATAATGCAGTAAAAATGATATATCATGTAAATGTTGATGTAATCTGTTAATTCTTTTTATCGTTGAGATATTACATTACAACTAGTACGGATACCTTAATTAATTGTTATGCCTTAATTAATTGTTATGATTATGCTTATCTATTTTGTTTCATATACTTCTTTATAATTTTTAAAATGTAACTAGCAAACTCGCAACAGCTATTGCAACTAGTACGTACCGTAATCAATTGTCATGATTCATCTTTATCTCTTTTGTTTCATATACTTCTTTATAGTTTTTAAAATGGAGCAAACTCGCAATGGCTACTTTCTACTTGGATATAGATGTAAACTTTTAACTATGAATAGGAGTTAAAAAACTAAATATTTAATAGATTTACTAATAGTTCCCTGTGACTGTTCAAGTTGTGGATCTTATCTAGCAAGTGAAACTGGATAAGTATCAAGCTCTTGGAAAAGGGTAGCGAGCTTGTAAAGAAATGGGTCTGGTTTTGAATAGAAGCTGGCAGACATATGGGTGGTTGGTGTTGAGCTTTTGGAAGAAAACGAAGAGAATGTTTAAGAGAGAGAACTTGCTTTATTGACTCTCCTTAAGAGAAGTATATCTTATTCTTATACAATTTTGATAAATTCAAAAGTTTATCAAATTAAGGGGTTGTTTAGTTCTGGAAAACGCATTTCTAATTCCAGTTATCATTTTCTTTTTCTATTTCTACCTCTTCCTTTTTCTATTGAAAAGTCTGAAGAAAACTCTGCTCAATGAAAAATATATGTTCGTTTCAGAATTGTAATTAACAGTAGATATTATAACTACCCAAAGAATAATATATTTGACATCATTAAGATATATATTATGATACATAAATAAATGCATGATTTAAAGTTATTAGTATTTATATTAATACATACAGAGTAAAATATTTTATTACCTATGGATAATATTGTTAATATTAGGTGAGTAAAGATTATGCAGAAGTTCAAAATGATAATGGGGTTAACCAGAAACCATGAAACCTGTTCAGAGCTCAATCCTTGATATATGCTTAACATATTCTGGTTTAGGTAGTAAAAGAACGTGGAGGATAAGAAAGTCTCATGGTTTCAAGTGATTGAAGGCTTACCACTACACAAAAAGATTTTGAGTCTATTTTGTTTAATGACTCGACTGTTTGCTTAGTGGCAAAATGCATTTAGGAAGTATACAACACTGCCACTTTAGGCGTGTGTGTGCTGGACCATGTCTGCTACTATTACTTCAATAAACTTGCAAATTACAACTGTTCCCGGTCCTCAATTTTATGCAGTTTCTTGTAATCATGGTGAGACGTCCTGAAATATTCTTACTGAAATTCCAAATTTTGAGTCTTCTTTTTACAGGAGACACTGTAACTGACAATGAGATTGAGCACGAACTACTTTCTGAAGCAGAGTCTGCATGGGCCCAGCGTGAATGGTCAATCCAGCATGTTCTGTTTCCCGCCATGAGACTCTTTCTAAAGCCTCCAACTTCAATGGCTACGAATGGAACATTTGTTAAGGTAAGATATTCTATCAATTGCAGTTTATGGATCTTAGTTTCTCATGATATACTTGGTGAGTAGTTTATTTCACTTGCACTTTACCATGTTTAGCAAGTTGACTAGCATGTAGTTACGTACTATTCCATTCAAGTTTTGTAATTTTTCCGTCAGCTTTTTGGCTTATTTAGAGCAATAGGTTTGGTGATATCTAATGAATGAAAAGGCTAGCCTGCACATGTTTGGCTGACAGCTGAATATGTCCATCAAAAACTAATAAAAAATGTATGCTATGTCTTCTAAAGCAACAAATGCTTGGTGGCCTTTGACATTTGGATGCATGATTAAGTTTGAAACTGAAACCAAGTTTCTTGGTTCCTGCAGATTGCTTCATTGGAGAAGCTTTACAAGACTTTTGAGAGATGCTAATTGTAGATATTTCTGAGAAGATAACCATCAAAGCGTGGACATTGATTGGTTCTCTAGCATTGCGATTTGCCTTCTCCTTTTTTGACCCAAAGATAGGGAAGAAGTTTCCTTGTAAATGTTTTTAAGTCGTGGTTACACCCTGAAGGGACGACGCAAACCAGCTTTCTAGCTTTGTTTGTTTTGGTGAGAATGCTGGCTTTGTAGTTTCTCTTTTCTGACCCAATATGGAATTTCCTTATTTTGATGTAACGCTCTGCAAGTCTGAACCTAGTGATTTAAAAAAAATTGAAATATCTTAGGTAGGTTCAGTGTCATACAACAAAAGATGTTATCTATATCAAATGTTGCAGCATTCTTGTTAAATCCTGGGATGAAGATCTTCACCTCCGAAGCTTAGTGAGAAACAGAAACTGCATAACTATATATAAAGGTCATCACAGCTCAAAGATGGGAATAGAATATAAGATACTTTCACAATGTTATTTTAGAGAAGAGGAGCTCCAATAAGATGGTCTCCTTGTTGAGGGGAAACAGTTCACACCTTAGAAGGTGCTCTTAAGTAGTTAGCTTTCAGGTACTTCCAAAAAAAACACTAGATAACGTTCTGTTCAGTGGAGCAGGTATTCACTTGGTTAAACTTTTGATGAATACATTAAACACTAGATAATGCTGGGCTATGAGTTGGACTTTTCCAATGTAAGTGAGAATTTTTGCTGTCTAATGCTTGATCCTGTACAGCATTTTGGCAGGTATGGGCTAATAAGTTGTATTCAACAATCTTTTGGAGGTCGATGGGACACCAAGTTACCTTATTTGTAATTTTCCATCTTTGTAGCCCAGCATCTCCAAGATACTTCTTGACAGGATCCGAAACACCCCCAGTAAAAATTGCACTTTTGTTTATGCTCACTGTCAGACCTAAGGCAAATGAGATCTCTTCCAAGTGCTCTCCAGGTGACTTATACTGAGCCCTTATCCCCTCTGCAGAATACAAGTAAATCGTCAGCAAAACTAAGATGAGTGAGATTGAGTTTCTTACACTTAGGGGCAATTTGAACTCAACAAGCTATTACAACATTTTGCTCTTATGCGCAGAACTTTAAGTCGAAGACGACAACACAGAGATAAACAACAAGAATTCTATTCACTGTACAAAACCTTGCTATGATACCATGTATTCAAGGGATTATAATCCCTATAATTAATCCATAATCTATATGATCTGTAATAGAAGACAAGCCTCAAACTCAGATTATATGACCATTATATTTGAGTTTAGTTTTTCTTGGAAGAACAGGCATTGTATTTCTTAATACAAAATGCACATAATTAGGGTCATAAACATATATACAACAAACCTATCGATACTTATCTCTGTAGTCAAGGGATTATAATCCCTATAATTAATCCATAATCTATACGATCTGTAATAGAAGCCTCAAACTCAGATTATATTACTTCATTATATTTGAGTTTAGTTTTTCTTTTTTCGAGTAACATCATTAGAGACTCCCTGATCCATGCTAGAGTTCTCTGATAGAAAGATTTGGACAGTTTTTTTAGTATCTGAAAATTATATGATTTCCTTTAATCCAAATTGCATAAACAACAGAATTGAAGGCTATCATGTATCTAATAATATCCAATCGAAGAAACTCGAGGACATTAAAGATTAAATAAACCAAGTAAGCTAAACCAAAGAGTGACAGCGAAAATGATCAATATTTTTCTCTAATTGTTGTATAATTTGTGGTAACTGGTTGGTATGTTGCAACGATATAAATGTATATTTGGGAACTTGTAAATGGATGTTCGAAGGAGAGTATACTAGTTACAGACACATTGTAATGGACCATAATTTTCAAGATGAATATTGTTCAGCATCCATTCAAGCTTTGTACCCTACTGGACATAGGAAAACATTTTGCTGCCATTTCCCGAGTTTTAGGGAAAACTTTGACTACCTACCAAAATGGCAATCAAAGCACTCTCGCTACAAACCCCACAAATTGGGAATGCCAACTAATTGCTTCCCTTAACTTTAGATTGTCAAAAGGAGGTCATTCTCTAATTATTGATCTACTTAAATATAGCAAACTTCTCCGAATAACTTCTCGTTATTTAGTAATGCAAACATATTTATATTATATGATGCATGGGAGATGAAAATGACCCTGGTTCAGAAATCATAGAGCAACACAAGAAAAAAGCTTTGAAACCGTAGTTTTCATGGCAAACAAGATAAACGTTTCTGTAATCTTTGTCTTGGCTATCGTGGTGCTTAGTTTTGAAGTTGGGAAATCAAGAAATGTAGCTATGACATTGCATGGACTTGGGGCTGAGGGTGTAAATAACCACGCATCATCGGGAAGTTGGTGCTGCAATAGCTGGATGCATTTCTGTTGCAATTCAGCTGGTGGGTCATCTCTAGGCAATGCCTTGGCTCCTGCCATTGCTCCAGCTCCAAATGGCGCCCTACGGTACCACTTCCCATGAGCACATACACATCCTGGTGCGGTGGTGCCATAAGTTGCTACCTCCTCCAAAGCATACTTTTTACAACCTTTATGTTCGAAATCGGGAGGTTCTCAATGACACGTCTGAGTTTTGAGTAGTCTTTATTATCGTTTTCTAATCAATTTGTTTGGGAAATTGTTGATGAATATATATATTAGTAGATGTGTTGTCGGTTCCATTATAATGTGCATGCTGCAACTCTATGTTGCTTTCTATATATATAAACTAATGGGGTTCACTCTGCTTTTAAATTTAATTTGAAGTTTGTATTTAATTTTGTGATTACTCTTTTTCTAAATTAAATAAATTACTCTACCTAAATCCTTAATAAATTCAAAATGTTAAAGTAATATTATTAACTATGTCTTAAAAATTATATATGAATTAGTCAAAAACAAACCATTATAAGAGGGTTATTAAAAATTAACAAACTACATTAAGTAACATGTTTCAAAAAATGAATTTATTAATTTATTATATTTACATATCATTATTGGGAAGACAATTTTGTAAACGGACTTAACAAAAATGAGATCAAAAATTAATTTGTAATTCAATGTAGTTTTCACCCTACCTTATAAATGAAATATAGAGAAAAACATAAAAGAAAAGAATTAAAAAAGTCTTAACCATAAAATTGAGTTTAGGAATCTTTTTATAAAATAGATCAGCTATCAAATGCTCTATTTTACCTTCTTAAATGATTACTTAGGTTTGCAAAAGTTCTACAAATTTTAGGAATTTGAAAAGAATAATTGAGTATGAAGTTCAAAACATGTTGAAAATTTAAAAATAAAACATAAAATTGATTTTTTATGAGTTTGCGATTTTACCTAAGATTTAAAATAAAATATATAAGGGTGCTTAAAATGTGTAATAGGATTTTAAGATAAAGAGAAAATCTAGAATGATGGTTCAAATTTTGGAAATAAAATAAAATAAATTGATGATTTGTTAAAAAAATAAAAAACATGAGATGGTTCCAAATTGAATGAAAGGGGATTGATTCGACCTTAAACTAAATATGTATCTTGCATAAAAAATGGGCGTATTTAAAGATATGGTATTAAATAAGAGATGGATTTTAAATGGGAAATCAAATCTCCTACTTCTGCTTAAATCTCACTCGTATATTTATGTGAACCTTAATAAATATAAAATTAAACCAAACAGAAGATTTGATATTTGATGCGCTTAAATG
The DNA here is from genome assembly GCA_027563885.1 of Erythroxylum longipes. Classification (NCBI taxonomy): domain Eukaryota; kingdom Viridiplantae; phylum Streptophyta; class Magnoliopsida; order Malpighiales; family Erythroxylaceae; genus Erythroxylum; species Erythroxylum longipes. The sequence goes on from JAOQMS010000178.1 coordinate 5,698,366, forward strand.
GGGAGGGTAAATCACACCAATTTCTCATATAGTCACATCAATTCCTATCTAATAGCCTCCATCCATTGGGAGTGCTATCCTCCAGTCAGGCCTTTCTACATCCATGGGGAGCCAGGATGGAAATCGGTGAATCTTCTGGTATCAAGGAAGACTTCCTGATGTTGTTTGGAGAAAATGAACTTTTGAAACCTTCGAAGGTAGGCTCTTCCAAACTACCAGACACTTCGGTTAACACTGATATGACGGAGAAGGGAGTGCCGCTAAATGGAGGTTGGAAAAAAAATTGTTGGCTCCTCAAACCAAAGTAGTCCTCAAGCATTTCCCAGATGTAATGAGGGATGGTGTTATTTACCCCCCCGAAGGAGCTACCTGAAGGAGGAGTTAATGTGTGGTCTTTAGCCCTTATTAGGTTCATTTGGAATAACCTAATAAGGGTTGTTTACCCCCCAAAGGAGCTACTTGAAGTAGGAGTGAATGTGTGATCTTTAGCCCTTATTAGGTTCTTTTGGAATAACCGACCAGCATTCCCAGTAGTGAATGCATGGGCCAAAACCAGATGGAGTCATAAGGGATTAGAGAGGATCTTGCTCAGGGAAGATGGGACATTCCGCTTCAAATTTGGGAAAGACTATGATTTGCAAGACATCACAGACCATCGCCCTTGGCACATCGATAACCAGCCAATATGTTTACAAAGATGGCGACCAGGTTTGGAAATGGGCAAAAATGAGGTTAAGACTTTTCCTATGTAGGTACACCTTCACAACTTGTTTATGAAGCTATGGAAACTTGAGGGGGTTGAGCTATGTGGCTAGCTCTTTAGGCAAACCGGTAAAATTGAATACTCCTATAGAAAATATGGAAAGAGTTGGCTATTCCAAAGTGTGTATTGCGATACTGAAATCTACTCAGCTACCAGATAGCTTGTCTGTGTTGAGTTTAGGAGACAATGAAGAAATGGTTCAAAAGGCAATATCGGTGTCTTATCCGTGGAAACCAAATGCTACTAAAAAGTGGCAACCTCTTGGGAAAATCTTCGATGCCGAAAACCAAGAGGAACTACTTGCATTAGACAATGTGGAGCAGAGAACAAATGAGATAGGCAAAGAGGATGGGTTGAAGCAAACATTGCAAAGGTACAGGCTGGTCTTGATCTGAGTCCTACAAGGACGACTACCCATCTAGCGAGGGTGATTCTTACTTCAGAGGGACCAAACACTACTCACCTGCCCAACGATAAAGACGAACAGTTGCTTCTAAGGGGACTCGATGTAAATGAGGAGACTGAGACTATGGCCTCCGAGCAAGATACTCATCTAGGTAAGGAATTACCTTCTGATTTAGATGATATAAACACAATTCAGACTCAGGTAATAGCAACTCGACGAAGTGCTGCAAGGAAAAAAGGAAAAAAGAAAAACAAATGGATGATATCCCTAGAATGTCTCTTTTAATATGGAACACGAGAGAGCTTAATGACCCCTCAAGAAAATCTGTAGTTAGAGAGGTTATCAAAGAGAAGAAATCGATATTGGTAGGTCTGCTTGAAACTTGTATAAAAGATATATCTGTACTGAATATACATAACCTTTTAGGAGCACATTAGAGGAGTATATCCAACCATCAGTCCTACTTTAATGAGCATATTATATGTTGCTATAACACCAACCTGATAAAAGTACAAGTAGAGGTAGAGAATGATCAACATATCCATTTACCTTACAAGATAGGAGGTCAGAGTCCAACATTTGCCTCAACGTTGGTGTATGCTGCAAATTTTTCTTTCCAAAGAAACAACCTATAGAGTTGTTTCAAACGAATATAGAACTCCATTCACTCTCTTTGGATCGTAGTTGGTTATTCAATTGTATACTCAATATTAAGGAAGTGGAAGGTAGTAAACTATATACCACAGTAGATACTAAAGAACTTATAAACCTTCTAAGAGATGTGGCATTGACGGATTTATGCTCTACTGGACGGTTGCTCATATGGTCTAATAATCAACAGGGAGCCATGCTTATTTGAAATAATTGGATCGTTGTTTGGTGAACTCGAATTGGCTCAAAACTTTCTCCCAATCAACTGTGCATTATGGGGAAAACTTGCCTTCGGATCACTATTTTTTACTTATTCAATGTGGTGATGGTGTAAGGAAAACATTAGCTCTATTTTGGTTCCTTAATAGAGTTACTCAAATGGAGGGGTTTTAGGATCTTATCACTAGATTTTGGCAGTAGGAGATTAAGGGGTATAAGGCATTTCAGTTGATGTAAAAATTAAGGAAGGTCAAGCTTGCTATCAAAAACTTTACTTGCAGCAAAAACTAGAGTTTGTCTATACTTAAGCTTCATGTCTAGCAAGCACAAGAGATGTGTTATCATTATCCGAATGATTAACAGCAGAGAATGAAAGAACTTCAATTACTTAGAGAGTACCAACAGGCGTTAGAAATACAAAATTCCATTCAAAGGCAAAAGGCGAGATTGAATTGGCTTAGGGAGGGTGAGACAAACACTAAATTCTTCCATGCATTAATTTGGCTAGACAAAACATCAACTGAATCGTAAGCCTGCAGGATTGTAACATATAAATGCAATATGACCAGGGGACTCTACTTAAGATGGCTAAATCCTATTTTTCACGCCTAATGGGACATGAGGTAGTAGAATAACCTTCGAACAATATGCAGAGGATTCTTGAGGGGACCATACGACATGATCAAATGGAAGCTCTAATCGCTCATTTTTCAATTCATGACATAAAGTTGACAGTATTCAAAATGCACCCATCTAAAGCTCCAGGCCCAAATGGGTTTATAGGGTGATTCTTTCAACAAACATGGAATATCTATATCACAGGCTAATTAATTGCTGAAGTTGTCTTAGAATTTTTCCATAATTCGATAATGTTACAGGATCTAAGCAACACATTCATATGCTTGGTGTCGAAGAAGAATCATCCTCTGACTTTGGGGGATTTTCGACCTGTATCGTGTTGCAACCTAATATATAAAGTAATTGTGAAATTGTTGGCGGATAGACTAAAATGAGTGCTAGCAGAAATAGTTGAAATCAACTAAGGCACTTTTCTAACTGGCAGGAATATCGAGAATAACATTCTCCTCTTACAAGAACTGTTGAAAGACTACTCATTTGGGAGGCACATCAGGCGTTGTATGCTAAAGATCGATTTCTAAAAAGCTTACAATATGGTAAATTAGACTTCCATTAGAACTTTTCTGTAAATTTTAGAGATGCTTTCGGTATTTGTGAATTGGGTTATGGAATGTGTTTAGACTCCTACAATGAGTGTCATGGTTAATGGAACTCCCATTGAGCCTTTCAAGAATGCTAAGGGACTTAGACAAGGGGACCTGTTATCCCCTTATCAACTTACCTTAGTTATGGATGGATTGTCCAGACTCATCCGATCTCTTACAAATTCCAATGATCACTTTCATTACCATCAGAAATGTCATTAGTTGAAACTCACATATCTTATAATCGTCGATGATCTTATGTTGTTTTGTGCTACTGATGTCACTTCTGTTAACATACTAATGAATTCCTCAAAGACCTTCTCAAAGTGGTCTGGCCTTTGGATCAATATTGAGAAAAGTAGTTTGATGTTATCAGTCGATGTGTAGAATTCGAGTAACTTAAGCAGAGCAACGGGGCTAAGTATTCATCCACCCTATCTACGATACCTAGGGGTGACGATTTCTTCATCCAAATTGAAGTATGCTAATTGTATTCCTACATTGGAGAGAATCAAATCTAAAGTTATATCGTGGAAAAACCGATTTCTATCATACACAGGGAGAATTACTCTAATTATTTTGGTGCTAAGAATTTTTCACACACATTGGATAGCTCATACGATCCTTCCTCGAAAAATAGTTAAGGAGATTGACAGACTGCTGAAAAACTTTTTATGGTCTAAGTGGTATGACACAGGGAAGAATGCCAAAGTTAAATGGGGTGACATTACACTCTCAAAGAAAGTAGGAGTTCTCGGTATACACTCTACAGTTTCTAAGCAAAAATATTAACTCAACATAAAATTATGGAGACCGATATCAAATAAAGAGGCGTTATAGATAAAGTGGATCCATTAAGTCCACATCCAAGACCGTAATTTTTAGCAAATTGACCAATCTCACCATTACTCCTGGTTCTTCAATGAGTTGTTGTAGATGAGGTCACTTCTATATCCCCATATCAAACATCGCATTATTAGAGGGGGGGGGGGTGTTACCCAACTAATTCTTACCTTCGACATCGGTTGCTGATGGAAGCTAGAGTCTCTGAACTAATCTTAGATGGTAGGTGGAGGAGAAATTTCAGAGGATTTTCCTTGTTGCCGACGCATCTTCCTCGAATAGGGGATACTACGTTAGCAGATTCCATTTACTAGACACCCAACCCAAGTTGAGTTTTACAAATGAAACTTGTCATCGCCTCTTTCGACATGATACCAAACCAGTCCCCTAGTATAATCTTATATGGAAGAATAACATGAAGCCCAAAGCATCCTTCATTGCTTGGTTGGCCATTAAAAATAAACTTAGAACAAAATGCCAATGATATAATCCAACTCATAAAGGCTGTGTTATGTGCCAGACAAAGACATAAACCATTTTTTTTAACTTGTGATTATTCCAAAGCTGTTTGGAGTAGAGTTTAATATATGGTGGGTGTAGAGAATTATATGTGTGATTGGGAAGGGACGTTAAGATGGTTTATCACGAGGATGCAACCACATAAACAAAATGCAATCCTTTTCAAAGTTGTTTTTATCATCTCCATTTACCTATTATGGAAAGAAACGAATAGTCGAGTGTACACATAAGTCGAAGAACTTAGCAAACAACGTATTGAACGATATTCAAGCCACATTAGTGGCAAGGAAGGCTTATCACCTATTAACCTAAGTCTGAAAGCTAGTTGGAATCTTTGAATAATAAACGATCCAACATCCATCGTTTCTAATAGTTAAAACTCCTTGTGGGTGTTTGTACCTTCTTCTTTATTGAGATAGAGTGTAACTATTATATTTCTCTTTTGTATATTTTGTAATAGCTAAGCTATCATAAATCTAATATTCATTTTTCAAAAAAATTTCATAAAAGCCTTTATAATTTGTAAAAGGTTTAGAATCATTTCCTCTATACAATTTTATTGAGGAAAGTGATTGGAAAAGCAAACCTATGGGGGTATATGTTAAATAGATTAATTTATTGACTTAATTAACTTATTATATTTACATATCATTATTTATATTAAAAGAATAATATTTAATATATAATTAATTTATTTTTATTTTTATTAAAAATTATATGTTAATTATATTTTTAATATAAGTAATGATATATAAATATGATTGATGCACCTCTATTGAATATGCATACAAATCAAGCTTAAATGGATTTAGTAGCCCAACAATCTTCTATAGTTGTATGACTTTTAGACCCACATAAAAGGTCCAATTCTTAAGAAGGACTAATTTTCTAAGAAGGTCTAGTGCCATAAATTGCAACCCTCTTCCATCTTAATTGGTGCAACATGATAATGGTGTCAGACTTTGCTCTCTACCTCCAATAACTATCTAAAGGGTTTGTATCTATAAATGACAGTGGATTTGCGATCCAGCTTGACCTCATTTTTGTTTGCAACACAATCCCAATTAAGCTTTGGATTAGTAATTAAATTGATGTTATTGTAATCCTAACTTAGTTAGGTTTTGGACTGTTCAAGCCCAGTCCGACTTAGTTTGGGCAATATATAGGCTAATCGGGTTGGGGCTAAAACAACGCCATTTTGATTAAGTATGCCAAAAAAATGTTGTTTTCTTGAACATATTTGGGCTATATTGGCCCTCTCAAGTCCAAGCCTGGCCCGATGCTTAATTAGCTTGATTCTAGATTGTTGACTTTGGGTTAGATCCTTTTGCCATCCTTATTTGTATCACACTTCAATAGTCACAAACACAGAGCAATTAAACTTAAGCATGACCCGAGTTGACCCAAAGTTGATCGTGCTTTAGGCCAGGCTTAAACTTTTTTTAAAAAATTTTAGGCTTTAGACTAGGTTCAAACTCCTGCTACTCAACCCAAATCCTAAAAGTTTTGAAGAAAATTAATGATGTCGCTTTGATTAAAATAAAATCATTTTCTAAATTTTAAATTAAAAATAAATAATTGATTGGTCTTCAAGCTACCCACGAGCTTAGGCTTTAGGCCATGTGCCTAGCTGAGCCTAGCCCAGTCATATGTTATCCCCAAACACAAGCTTTAAGACTTGCATACTTAATATCAATAACCTAAATGGTGAAGGAAAGTCTTAAGGAATTATCTCTAATGCTTTAATTTTGAACCCTCTAAAACCTCCAGTCTTGATGCAGGATGGTAATAGTAGCATTTATACATGGGCTCAGGCCTTGCAAAACCTTATGGAACTTAATACAGAAAAAGAGATCTTGAAGCTTTGAGGATGAAAATTAAGGGCACTTAAATACATATTTATGGAAAATATGGAGCATAACATAAAAAGCCCCAATAAGCATAATGAAAATTGAAAAAGGGATGGGTTATCGGTTAATAAAGTTGAGTAAAAGAATCCAATGATAGATGGATCAAAAGGAAAAAGTAAAGGGATAAATGAGGAAGAGATATCCAGATTCAATAAGCCATTTAATATTGCTATAGATACATTTTTTACAATGACCTAGTTAAAAAAACTAAAAAGAATAACCTCCAATCTTATTAAGAGAAATAAAAATTTATATTGATTCTTTTTTAGGGATATTAGACACAATTTGGAGGATTAGAGGATAGCCTATGACTTGGTAAAGTAAGGTAGGATGAGCCACTTTTTAAAGGGAGATGATTGAGATATATGAGTTAAAGACGAAAAAGAAAGATTCCTCTATATAGATCAAGAACTAGGGAACTCGATAAAGAAGCACACCTTACTCAAACGGTTATCTACATAATCATTGGAGGTGATTAAAAAGAATCTAAATAACAAATAAAGAAAGTTCCATAAGTGGAGAACCACAACAAACAATCTAATCATACTAGACTTAATAAAATGATGAAGGACTCCAAGATCACCTTCAAGCAAGTTAGGCAAGGGTTTATAATAAACCCCTTTTGAAGACACCATGGTTATAACCTTGTTGATTATTAACAACTTAGTTAAAAAAATATTAATAGATATAGGAAATGTATTCGACATTTTATTCTAAGATGATTTTAAAGAGATGGAATCCAAATTGATATATTGAAGCCTATCACTTCACCCATCCTTGTTTTGGCGTTGACTAAATATATATGGAGGGAAAGATATCTTCACCCATGATATTAGAAATTGGGTCAGGGCACTAATATAACAAAGTTTATATAATAAGGAGTCTATAGTTAGTAGGTAATCTTTATATGCGTCATAAGAAATACTACCAACTTATAAGAAAATTTGAAACCCCAAATGAAGTGAGTATACAATAATCAAAGGATGAATATATAATGTTATTCTGTAGGTCAGAAACAAAGAAGTATATGTTAAACCATAAATGAAGATGAATTGAATGTTAAGGAACTATCCAAGAAAATTAGGGATAGGCTAAAATAAGAATTGAATAAATCATAATAGGAGGATCTGAATGATCTATGACTCTTAATAATAGGGAAAGAATAGAAAAAAGTTTCTAGGAACACTCGAAGAACTTCTTGCTCCAATATTTAGACATTTTTGCTTAAAGTCCAATTGACATACATGAGGCAAATAGCGAGATAATCTCTCATAAGTTAAACATCAACTCCCAAGGGTAACTTCACAATAGAGAGATAACCTGTCATTAAAAGGACCAAACTACATTAGAGAAGTTAACTACCTTCAGTGGCTCACCAATGTCATCATGGTCAAAAGGACCAGCAAGAAGCAGATGATGTGTGTCGACTTCATATATTTAAATAATGCATACCCCGAAAACAATTATCCTTTACCTAAAATAGATTATTAGTGAATGCCACTTTAGACATTAGAATATAAGCTTTATATATGCTTACTAGGGGTATAATCAAATTAATGTGAACAAGTATAAAGAAAAAGACATCCTTCATCACATATAAGCATATCTATTGATATAAATTCATGTCTTTTAATATGCAAAATGTAGTAGCAACCTATTAAAGGTTAGTAAACTGACTATTTTGCAAATAACATGGGAGAAACATAGTAGCATACATGGATAACATGATTTTGAAGACAAAACTTAAGGAAGACCATGCAGCGGACTCAGAAGAATGGTTTACAAATTTACTTAAATACAACATAAATTTAAACCCATAAGTTTCTTAGATTCATGGTCTGTAACACCCCACTCCCGCTGGACCCGAACCCGATATCGATGGTGATATCCGAATCCGTGCCCCGCGAGGGTGGC
>JAOQMS010000178.1:5706913-5755246 GCA_027563885.1 Erythroxylum longipes
CCAGAAAATTTCTAAAAATCTCTAAAAATCTCAAAACCCCAATAACCTCTCCAATTCAATTTTTTACACACTCAAGCTTATTTTTCAAAAATTCACATTTATACACAATTATACCGGGAAATGTCATGAATGCATGTACAAACATTTTTTATGTGCAAAATCACTTATTCACAAATGCATGAGCATGAGAGGTATTTTACTAATCTCTCACGCGTACCCGTTTCTATGGTTCAACCCGTTATATGGGAACGGGATGTTACATGGTCACCCATAGAAAGTATATAGGTTAAACCTCAAAAGATTGAAGCTATTCTATTCATGGAAGTGATAAGGAACTTAAGAGAGATATAAATGTTGACAAGCAAGGTAATAAGCATATTAAGGTTTCTCTTAAAATTTTTCAATCAAACCCACATTTTGTCAAAATACTTTGAAAGTTTAAAGAGTTTGAGTGGACCCAAAAATATTAATAAGCATTTGATAAATTAAAGAAATATTTTAATAATTTGTTGTTATTATCAACTTTAAACCTTGGAGGCATTTTATATAGTCATTTACGAAGCAAACCTTAGTTATGTCCTCATTAGGGAAAAAGATAACATCCAAAATCTAATATGTTGTATGACAAGATATTACAAGACCAATAGCTAAACTAAAAAAAGATAACATCCAAAATCTAATATGTTGTATAAGCAAGATATTACAAGACCAATAGCTAAACTAACTAATGATAAAAAAGACAATATAGGTGTTACTTATTAGTGCAAGGATGTTAAGTCCATACTTCCAAGCTCATACAATGAATGTATGTACAAACCTTCCATTAATACAAGTATTCTACAAATCAGATGTAATAAGAAGACTTATGAAATGGTCAACCGAGTTGGGAGGTCGGATACATTACCATAAATTCTCTGAAATCATAAGTAAAATAGATATTATACTCTAAATATCTATAACTTTGAAAAGGTAACAAGATATGGATATATTTGGAAGGGCCTATATGAATAAGTATACAATACTTAGTACAACATCAATTCAAAAGGTCTAACAATGAGGCGTAATACAAAGCTATACTACTTAAGCTAAAGATGGTTAGCACACATCAAATCAGGCTCGTAACTATTATTTTGGACTCCTAATTTGTAGTAAACCACCTTAATGTCACCAATGGGATAAAAAAATATAAGTTGGCTAAAGACAAAGAAAATTTTAGAAAACTGAAAGAGAACATACTAATAAATATTGAGGTGATATCTAGGCAGTAAAATTATAAGGTAGATCATTTACCTAAAGATAGGGAATAACAATGATATTATCCCTCCAGATATATTTCATCAAGATAAGGTAGAGCCAACAATATAAGTCAACTAGGTAGATACCATATAGGAGGATGAGGTTGGTTGGATATATCCAATCCGTAAGTATTAATAAGAGGAAAAGCTACTATATAATATGAAAGAGGCAAAAAATCTTATAGCTAAGGCCTTAAGATATTCAATTACAGAAAGACAATTATATCAAAGATCATTCACTATATTATGACTAAAATGTATTCCTAAATTTCAAACACAATTAGTTCCTATAAAGATTCAATAGTGGGCTCAATAAGGAGGATCATCCTTAGCCCAAAAAATCTTAAAGTAAATATACTTTTGTTTAATAATTCATAGGGATGTCAACTAGTTTACAAAAAAACGTGAGAAGTTCCAACAATATTTAAACCTACATCATTTACTTATCATTGACTATACTTTAATATTAAATGGTAGACCATTTCCTCTTGCATAAGATAACTTAAATTCCTCCTTATTATAGTTAATTATTTCACAAGATGGGTTAAAGAAAAGCTTTTAGCCAATGTGATAAGGATAGTAGTTAAAGGTTTCTTAAGGAAAAATATTATAAGTAGATGTGGAGTCCAATTAGTAATAATCACATTTATAAGAACCAAATTAATAAGTCCTTTAAAGACTTCTATGAAAAATGTAAAATTAAGCATCACCTTTAAATCTTTTGTACACTTATAGGTTGATCGGCTAGCTAAAGTCATAAATAGAATGATACTCAAAGGCCTGAAAGTCGAAGTTAAGGATGTCAAAATACTTGGGCTAAGAGCAAAGAGCATATATAACATATTATGAAAATACTGAATAACTTTAAGATCACTTATTTGAGGGATACCTTTTAGTCTTGTGTTCGAGGTTAAAGCTTTGATTCCTTTAGAGCTAAAATTATCTAATATAAGGGTATAGGCATACATCCTTAAGTTAATGATGATTAAATTTTCTCTAAACTCAAATTAATTGAGGAACGTATAGATGTCACAAGCATAAAAATGAATCTTACCAATAAAGTGTTCGGAAACTAAATGCCCACAAGACCAAATTCAAAATTCTCATAGAGGAAAAATGTTTGAGAAAAGCTATCCTTAAATTAGTTATGGCCATATCGCATTAAAGAGTTTAAAGGGCTTATAAGCTATAAACTAGAAAGACTTGATGGATTAGAGGTACCTCATATTTAAAGCATAACTCATATAAGAAAGTATTAGCATTATAATAAGTTCCAAAAACTCATATGTAAAAACGTATAATTATCAATAAAGTGTCTTTTATTTTTTAATTTAAGTCAAAGTCAACGTACCTAGTGCACAAGGCTCCTCGCTTTGCAGGATTCTGGGAAGGGTCATGATGTATGTAGCCTTCCCTTTGTATTTTTACAAAAAAACTGTTTCTATGACTTGAACCTGTAACTTTATGATCACAAATGAGTAACTTTACCAGTTGCTCCAAGGCTCATTTTATTTTAATTTAAATGAAAATAAAAAATAAGAAAGAGAACTTAGAGGCTTGGAAGCTTAAGATCTAAGAGAAGTCATCTCAGCTTCCTGACTTAAAAAGAAAAATGTATAAATGTAAAAGCCTTAGGTCCAAAAGAAGTCATTTCGATTTCATGGCTAAAGAAATAAAATCTTATAGGTATAAAAACTTAAGGTCTAAGAGAATCATCTTAACTCTTTAACTCAAAAAGAAAAATCTACAATCATGAGAACTTAGGTTTAGGAGAAGTCATCTGAACTCCTTGTCTCAAAAAGAAAATTTTGTTTGGCTCCAAATTTTTGTTCCTTTCTCCAAAGAGTTGAAATGACTTATTATGGACTTAAGACTTTTAGACATGCATGCTTTTCTTTTTGAGATAAAGAGTTATTATCTCCCAAATAAAAATAAAAAAAAATTATAGGTTTGATTGCCTCTAAGTATAGGAGAAGCCCTTTAATCTTTGTAACCAAAGAAATAGTCAATAAGTCAATAGGCCTCATGTTGGAAATTAGAAATGAATGGTGGATCAAAACTTTAAAACCAAGGTAAAATATTAAAAAGATCATTAGACATGCCATTGTTAGGTTACAATTGTCAAAATTTTATGTTGGAGCTAGGCTCTAATTCTTGTCATTTTCAGATTAAAAATTACTAAAATTTTATTAAAATTGAAGCTTGACTCCATATGCCGTTAGGTTAAAATTATTAAAAATTTATAAAATTGGTGATAAACTCCATATTCCTACTATTGTCAGTTTGAAATTATTAAAATTTTATTAAGGCATTAGAGCTAGATTCCACATCCCTGCCATCGTTAGGTTAAAATTGTTAAAATCTTATAAAGGTAACGGCGTTAGACTCCACATGCCTACTATTGCCAAGCTCAAAATTCTAAAAAATTTAGTAACACATTAGAGTTATAATCCACTTGCCTGTCACATTCATTTTATTTATAAAATTGATTAAGGCATTGGAGTTTTGTCGTATCTATTTTGTCTAAAAAAGTGATTAAAGCATTGGAGCTAGAATCAACATATCTCTCATATCCATTTTTTTAAAAAATATTGATTATACATCCCTATCATATTTTTCATTCACTTAAATTTGATCTAGTAGTTAGAGATATATTCCATAGGACTAATAATAAATTTGGTGTATTTATAAGTTAATCATGAAAGCAAGTTTTTATCATATTTGTAATCTTCTTTAATAGAAGGGTGAAGAGAGAGATGAAGACCACACTAAAGACATCATACTAAAACCTCACTTTTCTTGCCCTAAGGTGACATACTCTATTGTCTTTGTCAAGAAACTTGGGCCACATAACCTTAAGAATATATAACTTCTCTTGTCATCTTCTTGAATTTAACCTTGCACAACTTATTAGGGTGTAGGCAAACTTTGAAATTCTTGTCAAAATTATCAAGCATGGAATCTAATTACGAGTTTCGAATATAAAGCGTTTTATTATACCTCATTGAGCCATGCTCATACAACACTTAAAAAAGAGGAGTGGTTGCTATAAGTGGACATAGAGAGTTTCTATAGACCTTAAAGATTTAGCACTATAATTCTTGTGGTTGAAGGCTATTAACCCTGCATCCCTATATCTACCTAAGCTACAAGTAATGGAGATATTTCACCCCTAAAGAAGTCCTATTATCTAATTGTTACTCTCTATAACTTGAAAACTTTAGAGATATGTGTAAAGTTACATGTTCATAAATAAATAAGTATATTGATCACCTTAATACAGAGATCCTCTCAAGACGACAACATATTGTTGAGAATACGAGTGTTTTATCTCTCTAAAAACTCTCTAAAGATGGAAAACATGAATTATCTTGCATGCTTGTCCCTTATATAGAAGCATGGATGGTCGAGATTGACTTAAGTTAACAATTGAGTTTGAATGATGGTTCACCTTCTTGTAGGTAGTAGGAATGTTTCTGTAACAATTGTATTTCATAAAGAATATTCACTAAGAATATTCCTAGTAAAGCTTCAGAGGGACAATTCTTAGTAAGTCCTCAAATTGCCTATGGCAAAATTGTTAATTAAAAGTTAGTGATTCGTTGTTAAAGATTGTTTACCACTTTTTCATAAGTAGTCCTACTAGAGAAAAGCCTAAGATGAGTTTGTTAAAGATGATTGTCCAATATGTCATGCCATTAGCCTGTGTTATGTAAGCTTATGTGTAAAAAGACATAGGTGTGTTATGGAATTTAGATGTTAATATGACAACATAGAGGTCTTCTTAGGTGACTTAAGTTTAGGTGTTTTCTTTTTCACTTGTCTCTCTTTAATAGGCCTATCTGGGTTCAATATTAGTGTCTAAGGAGCATTCTTGAAATATGATTTACCTACTCTTCACAAAATTGTAGTGCTTATTGTTGACTGATAAACATACGATTTCAGAGTTGTTTAAAGGGTACATTAGTTATGCCATCATCCTTGCAAATGTGAGTATTAGAATTTTCATTATCGATAACCCAAGTTTTAACAAGAAACTAAGGGACAAAAGATACATGCCTAATAAGTGTATGAATCGAACCTAAGTAGAACTAGTAAGCCTACCCATCTTCTATAATCCTGCATATTTCGAGATCACGTAAGAGGTCCAATTACCCAAGAAGTGTGAATTTAATTGAAGTAGGATTCAGCCATATAAAGAGATTTTAGATTTCACTTTACTAGAGATAGTTATAGTCCAACTATACGTAAAAGAAGAATTGCCTGTAATAGAGAGAATCCCAAAGGTGAGCTCTCATCACCACTTTCATTAATCATAATTAGTGCACCTTTTAACTTTACTAACTTGGGTGTACCTCAATTTGTTAATATTCATTTTTTCAGGCCTGTCGAGCCCGTCATGTCTACTAGAAGTTTAGTCTATATTAGTGATAAATCGATAAATGAATTTATTTAACACAATTTTCTATTCTAAATATGTATTTTTGTATTTTAATTAAATTAAAAACATTTTAATATTAAAATTTACCCTATATATCAATTTTGATTCGTACAAATTAATAATTTGAATAAACGAATTCTTAGTGATTAGATGATAAAGCTAAAACGAAAAATAGAAATAAATACTTTTAACACAACTAATGACAGAAATTTTGTTAAAATATTTAAAACAAGAAAAATAAAATAATATGAATAAGAATAAAAACTACAATAAATTTTAAATCGAACCGAACCAGCTGTTGGCGGTCTATGCTAGTTCTATGAGCAGCCCAACCGGTCCGGACTCGTGGGTTTGCTAAAAGAAATTAAACACGTGTTTGTTCTTCGTTTTCCTCTCCAGTCTCCAAAGCCCTAGGGTTTAACTTCTGCTTCTTCTTTTGTTCTTCGGTTTCCTCCTTAAACCATATTTTAGGGTTTTGCTTCTTGTTTTCTGCAACTATTGTTAATTGGTTGTGCGTTCGGCTATTGCCGCCATTATTGAAAGTTGACGTGAATATGAATTCGGGGAAGAAGAAATACAGGTTGAAGGAGGTGAAAGCGTTAGGTCAAGAGCTTTTGTCTTCCACAGCTCACATCAACAATCTCCCAATACTACTTTCTTTCATCTCTCCGCAATTACCTCCTCAACATGCTCTTGAGTCTATCCTCTCTCTTCAATCCTTCTTCACTCCTCTTCTCCCAGACCTACCTCCTTCTTCCAATTCTAGTTCTAAATCCATCAGCATCAAGAATGCGCAATCTAATTCTCATTCCGATGCCCAGCTCATCTACTCCACTTGGCTTCGCTCCAAGTTCGATGAATTCGTCTCCTCTCTTACTCAACTCCTCCTTTCTCCCCATGCCGACCATGTTCTACGGGTCAGTTCTCTTCTCCTTTTTTCTTTCTATGTCTTTTTTTTCCCCTTCTATTTAACTTCTTTGCGATTTCCACGGAATAGGAAGTGGCCTTGGATACACTTATGGAATTTGTGAAGGTGGGCAATGGAGGACATTTTCATTCCGCTATTTACTACAAGCTGCTCCGTAATGTTGTAGGTTTCATCGCTCAACTTTCCTTAATTTTATTACTTTTGCTTCAATTCTCTTTTCTGCATCTGTTCACACTCCATCTTCCGCTCCCCTTTTTACTTATAGGTTCACTCCGAAGAGCCAGTTGATTTTGTGCTGGAATTGCTTGTTTCAAAGTATTATAATTACATCGATACTCGGTAGGTTGCCAAGTGGTCACTTTCGCATTCTGCCTTTTGTTAAATACATCAAGTTTTTCATCTTGGTTTCATGGCATGAGTTCCTCCCTGTTTTATATTGCTATCAATTTCTTCCTTCTTACCTTATGATTTGAAATATTAGAATTGTGAACATCTTTTCTTTACCAATGAAATCTGTAACATTGGATCTTGTTATTGTTGCAGTTATTTTACCTACATAAGTATTGAAAAACTTTGTAAGTCTTTGGAGGGAAAATGCATTTCTGGTAAGTTTCTGACCATTTTTCTGAAGGTTTTGGAATTTTTTAGAGCAATGACTTCATATGTAGAAGGATGTTGGGTAGAGTCCCGAAAAAATTACCGCTTTTCATCTTTGGTACCTTATTCACTCCCATTTTGTCTTCCTTTGGAACTTAGCTTCTTGTTGATTTGTCTTTCTTGTAGATGACAAAAGAACAGCAGCAGGTAGTGCTGATGAGAAGAATTCAAAGGCAAGGTTAGTGTAATCTCTAGTTGTCAGCCTCGTGAAATTCAGGTTTTAGGTCTATGTTCTTCCAATGTTTTGTGTATATGATAATAGTCCTTGTTTTCAAAGCTTTTTGACTCTTTGGAGTGCAATTGTTTACCTTTGTTAGATCAAAGAATATAAA
Organism: Erythroxylum longipes; assembly: GCA_027563885.1. Classification (NCBI taxonomy): domain Eukaryota; kingdom Viridiplantae; phylum Streptophyta; class Magnoliopsida; order Malpighiales; family Erythroxylaceae; genus Erythroxylum; species Erythroxylum longipes. The sequence continues at coordinate 5,714,567 of JAOQMS010000178.1, forward strand.
GTTGGTTATGATAGATTAGAGGATTTGAATATATCTGTTTAATTATTTTATCCATTCTTGCGGTGTTGGAACATGAATATCCATGGCAAATTGGAGTATTTTGGGCCTTTTGGATTCACTGCCATGGTTCTTATATGGCATAGAACAATATAAATATTATTTAATACTTGATGTAGAAATTTGTCAATACTGTTTAATATTTACCTTTGTTTATTTAGGTCTCTCTAATCCTGGTATAATATCATTATATAAAAGAAGACATGAAAAGTCAAGCTGGAATTTTTTGTTCCATGGGCTGGTAGATACGATTTGAATTGACATACTCTGCTGACTTCAGTTGTCAAATGGAGGTTTCTTTTCCTTTCTTCTCTAGATTAAGTAATATCTTTTTTCTGATTTGTTGCAGTATAGAGTTCTGTATTCACCAAATACACTCTCTTTTATCAAGCATGCCTAAGGAGAATTCTAATTGTGAGATGTGGGGTGGTTCAGGTGATTACTAGCTGACCTTTATATCAGTTATCATTATAGATGACAATAGAAACTTGCTTAACCTTGTATGGCGTGGTTAATTGTTAGCTTAAATTTTTTAGCTTAACAATTGTTACGTTGATCAGGAAATCCATCCAAAGAAGGTGAATCCAAAGAGATTCCTGAACAGCCAAAAGCGGAAGATAAACAGAACAAGTCTGATAGACGAAACAATAATGTGGGTAACAATTTTTTATTCTGCAGTCATTTTCTAGTACCTCTTATCTATTTATCCTTAGTTTTGTATGTTACTCATTGAATATGTCCTATTTATTCCCCGAGATAAACTTTTGTGGCGACTGCCTATCCAGGTCTTATCTGCTTCCAGTATTGCTAAAAAGATGAAATTAAAATTTACAAAAGCTTGGATTACGTTTCTAAGGTTGCCACTTCCCCTCGATGTGTATAAGGAGGTAAGCTTCTAAATTCGTGAACATGTAGTTATGAGAGTGCTTATATTCCTTTGATCTTCAATAACATGGTAAGGGATAAAATTAATCTCCTGTGGGTTGTAGGATATGTTCATGCAGCAATAGTTTGTTTGGGCATTTTTATCTGCTTAATCTTTCTTTCTTTCACGCGCTTTGTGTGAGATTTGTTTCTTTCTAAGCTTATCATTCTCTGAGCCTTTTGCCTTTGATGCTTAGGTTCTTAGCACTCTTCATGAGGCAGTGATTCCACATCTGTCAAATCCAATAATGTTATGGTAAACTATCTTTCTTGTTTTCATCTACATAGATGTGATTTCCTTCTTACTTTAGGACTAAGTCCAACTGGTTCTTGGAGAATTTGCAGTGACTTCTTAACAAGATCATACGATATTGGTGGTGTTGTCAGTGTCATGGCCCTTAATAGTCTCTTCATTCTCATGACTCAGCATGGCTTGGAGTATCCAAACTTCTACGAGAAATTGTATGCTCTATTGCTACCATCAATCTTCATGGCAAAACATAGAGCAAAGTTTTTTCAGGTAAAGCTAGCTATGAACCTGTTCTACATCTTGTCTCTTTACTACTAATCGAGTTTTTGTTTCATGAAGCTTGTCAAATGACTGTATATTGCCAAGAAAACCAGTGTTCAGACAAAACTGCTAGTCAGACAAAACTTGATAGGATTTGCTTCCTTTTTGCATCTTGTGATTAAAAAACGTATCATCTGGTTTGGTTTTCTCAATTTTCATGGTTGAGTAAAATCATTTATCTATAAACCTTTTCTTAGATGGTTGCTTTTTCTGCCTCGCCTTTGGGTTCAGAGAGACTGATAGAGAATTGGCTTGCTTGTGCTTTACTTTGTTTGTAGTTTAGGAGTGGAGAGAATTGGCTTTCTTATGCTTTACCTTGTATATATGCTGTCTGAGGTTGTATTTTTTGCTTCCATTATGACAAATTTTGTGAACTCGGAACAAGTTCCAGAATAAACAAAAATGAGGTTGGAATCTTGTGAGACAACTTTACCTTTTTCTGACAACACATAATTTTCTCATTGCAGCTGCTTGATTCTTGCTTGAAGTCACCACTTCTTCCAGCATATTTAGCTGCTTCTTTTGCTAAGAAATTGAGTAGACTGTCACTTTCAGTTCCTCCATCTGGAGCATTGGTGATTATTGCATTGATCCATAACCTCCTGCGAAGACATCCTTCAATCAACTGTTTGGTGCATCGGGTAGAAATTTGCTCTTACTAACACAATTTTGCATCTCATAAGCTCTACATCGGTGTAATCTGTCTGGTTTAGATCAACCTTGATTACTTTCTTTGTGGTTAGACTTATTGTTTGGGTTGTTTAGAATGCTTGTGTTCCTTGCTTGAGTGATGACAATACCAATTCTTTCCTTTTTCTTGAGCTAAGAAGTGACAAGCTTATCTTGGATCTCCTGGTTAACATGCCTTGATCCTCTCTATAAAATGGACCTTTAAGACTATTTATAATTAATCAACTTGGTTCTTCCTTCAGGAAAATGAAAATGGTATTGTAAATGGTGATTTGGAAAAGACAAGGAATGATGATGCCAACACAGATGAATTCAGACCTGGCAGGAAAGCTTCATCAACAAAACCTGGAACTGATCTTTTTGACAACGAGGAAAGAAATCCTATGAGGTCTAATGCCTTGAGTAAGTTCTTGGATATGTTGCATTTGATGAAATTGAACGAATGCAATAAAGGCCTAATTGTTTCATTGCATTCGCATTGGCTTGAAGCCTCTTTTCACATTGATTGTAGTGTCATTAAAATTCCTTATTTGCAGTTTGAATCTGAATCCTGTCTACAGCTCTGTGTATGTCGTTGAGTTTGGAGTTCTCTAGCTTTCATTATTATGGCATTATCCAGTTTTCATTGTTTTAATACTACCAACCTAATGTCGTTGCTCAACCCTTTACCTAATATGATTCTTTCCTCAAATTTGGGAGCTGAACAACTTGCACTAACTACCTTTATAAATCCGAGATTCCATATCATCAATTTTACATGATATATGGTTGCACAGAAACTGTGTGCCCGCCCTTCTTCAATTTTTGAGAATCGTACTTACTGGTGTATCAGATTTTATAATACCCATTTATCAAAAAGGCAGTGAGCTATTTGACTTCTGACATATAATCTTCATCTCATTTAATTCTCATGGTTCAGTTTTCCATCAGAACTAGAGGTTTAAGTATTTCTATTTTCTTATGCGCGTCTAGAAGTTGAAAATATTTTGTACATAACAGGAAGTTCTCTTTGGGAGATCGATACTCTTCGTCACCATTACTGTCCACCTGTTTCAAGGTGTGTATTGCATCACCTAAAATTGATCATTAAAAGTCCATTCTTTTATTGTCTCTTGACGTTCTATTCCCTGCACCCCTAGGTTTGTTCTGTCACTTGAGAATGACTTAACAGTGAGATCCAAAACCACAGAAGTTGCTATTAAGGATTTTAGCGGTGGTTCGTATGCAACAATCTTTGGAGAGGAGGTAAACACTACGAGACCTCTTGAGCATTTGTTGAAAATTTACTGTCTTGATTAATCTATAAATATGATATGAGGAGTGTCACGATGTCTCTTATCAATTAAAATTGCTGTTTGTTTTTGCTAATAAACTTGTAAAGAACAATAGTTTTCTTCTGGTTGATGATGTTGCAGATAAGAAGAAGGGTGAAACAGGTCCCACTGGCATTTTACAAGACAACTCCCACATCTCTGTTCTCTGAATCAGATTTTGTTGGCTGGACATTCAAAGAAGAAGAAAGCAAGGCAAAAAGTAGTGAAAATGGTACATCAAGCATTTCCGAAGGAGATGATAACAACTCTCCAAAACGCCGGCGACTAGAGTGCTCATGAGCCAAGCTGATTTTAGCATAATGGGGATCTATTAAGAGGTGTTGAAGGGGGTTATCTTAAAATCATAGTGTTAAACATGCCAAGTTGGTGGAATCGGCCAACAAAATTTTGACATGAATTAAACATTTTTTACATGCTTCTTCCTCCCTCTTCCTCTCTGCACACGTCATGATTGTTAATTAATAACTGTTGTTGAACTTGTTTTAAGTCCCAATCCCAAAGTTAATGGGGGTAATGAATCGTCAAACACCACAGAAAGGGACGACGACGTAACATGGCCGTACTCTTGATACTTGTATATGAAGATACGGTAAATTAATTAAAATTATAAACTTAAATGTTCGATGCAATTGTTATCCAAATACTTAATGGTATATAAAAACAAAGGATCAAAAGCTTATTTGCCATGTCCTATCATGTAAAATAATTTGTAATTACATCGTCATGCTTTCAGTTAAACCGTATATATATGCATACGAACCAAAATAAATAGAAACATATTTTCAATAAACAGAACCCCGATCATATTCTTTTTCAATATGAGTTCAAGGACATAATCGAAGAAGTTCTGCTTGCTTGTCGGAATGGTTTGTGGATCCCATTTTCATAAGAATGAACAAGAACAGTCGTGAATACAACATCTTAACATCAATAAGGTAGCCTCCGACTTTTGTTAGTCGGAATGATTTGTGGATTCTATTTTCATAAGAATGAACACTATGATTTGCATTTTGAACAGAAATGAATATAACATTTATGGGTAGCCTCCGTCTTAAAAAGTTATATCCACAAACGAATTATCATGAAAAAAATTGTAATACAATTGAAATAAAAATAAAATTCGGATTTTATATAAACTTGGAAATTGATTTTTTACTAATCAACAAGATGGTTGTTTGTGATTCAAAGAAATATAAAAACAAGAATAGAGACACTTGATCGTGGACTTGCACGTTCTCAATATGGAAAACAGAATCCCATGATTTTGTACCTAATTATTGTTGTCTTTGTTTGACATGCTAAATAAGCTCCATTCAGTTCTCAAAATGATATTCCAAGCAAACCAGGAGTCAGACGCATCTCCTTATATATCTAACAAGCAACAATCCCTTCTCTCTTTAACTATTATTTTTTGACAACAACAAGTAGGAATCTTAAATGTCTTCAAACTCCATATTTACAGGAAAATCTCTAGATATATCAGTCTCTTGGTAGGAGTTCAAGGTATTGTCCATTTATATAGTGAAAAGAGCTTCTGTTCCTCAAGAGTTCTTTTGTTCGGGGCACTCAGTAGAGATCAGATATGGTTATTAGAGTGTTGTTTCTGGTGTTACAACTGGCGGTGCTCGGCGGCTGCGTTCACGGTGGAAATGTAACTTATGACGGCAGATCATTGATCATCAATGGCCAAAGGAAGATTCTTTTCTCTGGTTCCATTCATTATCCTCGAAGCACACCCGAGGTACGCAATATGTAGACCACTTACGATGGATGTGTTCATATATAATCTTCATATACAATTGAAACCAATGAGGTTCTTCGTTTTCATAGAGCTTTTGCTAAAACATATGATGAATAAACCATTAAAACGGAGACTGTATAGAAGGTATACAGTACATGCTCCAAATCTTCATTTCTTTTGGTCTTTTTCCTTCCCTTCCATGCCTTTTTTTCCTTTCTTTTCTTATAATGGAATCCGTTTAGTCATGCATATTGCATTTCACAAGTTTTGGTTAATTACTTACTTAAAAAACTCGTTAGTTTGCCACTCAAGTGATGCATTTTTGAAGGGTAAAGAAGGGTTTTCAAAAGTAGGGTGTCTTTAATAACTTCATTTTCTGTAAGAGTTTGAAAGGTAGAAGGGTATAAATTAGTAGATTTGACAAACAGATTAACGTATTGATGCAATTGGCATACATCTCAAGGAAAGAAAGTAAATAAATGCTAAAACACAAACAATGATTATTCCTCGAGATTGTCTCTATATAGAGGTCCAGTCTAGTTGTTCACTTCAGTTCCTTATGTTGTGTTCTAACGCTAAATCTGTTTTAACGATTCACCACCTTTGATGCTTTCCTTCCTTATTATTTAAGAAAAAATAACGCATACTGGACAGCTAATAAAAACTTTAGTTCAGTTATGCAGTCTCTAGATGGAATCCCAACCACATTCTTTTATCGTAGAGTTTAAACCAATGTTTTAAAATAAAAGAATATAAATATAACTATTGTTTTTTATGATAGATTTCAGAATGAGAGTCAACCAAAAGCCAATCACTGAAAGTTTATGAAAGCACTATTAACTAATAAAAGGTAAGATTGGAATGGTCAATTTGGAGAGTCTGAACTCTAATATTAACCTTGCCTTGTATTATCACCTTTTCTTTAATGAATTTATACAATTATACTTGTCCGGCAATAAGATATTATTTTGCACTTTTAATTATAAAGAAAAAAATTGATTAGATTGAGTCGGGCTGGGCTCATGTTGGGGTCATTTCTGGCTAAATCGAGTTCGGCTCATGACGTTGCCTCGAGTCGATCAAACTGCTAATCGTGTTACTAAGCCCAAAATTTATGCCATTAAATTAATGTCCACATTTGTCTAATTCCTACTGCAACAATTGTTAAATTTGCATATATATATATATATATATATATATATATAATAAAGACTAAAGATACTTGCATTTTTAATTTCTTAATGCACAATCAAATCTTTTAATTTCAATCTGCAATTTTATATATGAGTACTTATTTATTTTATATATAATCTTGTTTCTAACAACAAGGACATGCAGATGTGGCCATCTTTGATTGCAAAAGCCAAGGAGGGAGGACTTGATGTGATAGATACTTACGTATTTTGGAACCTCCATGAGCCCCGGCCTAGAAAGGTCACTTACTTTAGTTACCTCTAGTCGACTCTCTTAGTACAATGTCTGTCTCCATCTCTGATGATCTTGACTTGTCTTTGCTTCAATTGTACACGAATCAAATTGCAGTATGATTTCAGAGGAAGACGTGACATAATAAGATTCATCAAGCAAGTTCAAGCTCAGGGCCTCTACGTATGTCTTAGGATTGGACCCTTTATTGAAGCAGAATGGTCTTATGGGTACATACCGCATATACGTAGACCATAATTTCTTAATGCGCACCTGTGAAAGAAGTTGATACAAGATCAATAAGAGTTCATTCTTTTGCAGGGGATTGCCCGCTTGGCTCCATGACGTTCCTGGGATTGTTTATCGTTCTAATAACAAACGTTTCAAGGTAATTCAGTGTACATCACACTATTGACTTCAAAGAATTTAACTACAAAGCTCATGCAAGTATATACATGATGCTCCTGCTCATGGATTGATAGGTTCGCATGAGAAGGTTTGTCACAAAGATGGTGAAGATGATGCAATCTCACAACTTATTTGCTTCACAAGGAGGACCAATAATACTATCGCAGGTTAGTGTACCAACGAAACAATCGAAACAAGAATAGCTAATTAGTAGATAAACTGAGATTGTGGAATTTATAGATAGAGAATGAGTATGGGGCGATAGAAAAACATTTCGGTGAGCAAGGGCCAGCATATGTCAAATGGGCCGCAAGATTGGCTGTTGGTTTCAAGACTGGGGTGCCATGGACTATGTGCAAACAAAATGATGCTCCTGATCCAGTGGTCAGTCTCTTTCTCACTTCTTGCTTTCCAGTTTTTCTTCTTTCCACTATTAATTATCTCAGTTTCTTCTTGCAGATAAACTCGTGCAATGGAAGGAGATGTGGAGTGACTTTTGTTGGACCCAACTCACCAAATAAGCCAGCAATCTGGACAGAGAACTGGACCACTCGGTATACGTTGTTATTGGCATCGTTGAGTTTCTGCCATTCATGTTCAGTGAGACATATGGGTAAAACATAATCATTGTCATTTCGTCTTAATTAACTGATGCATCTAACATTTCTTCTAGCTATCAAGTATTTGGTGAGGACCAACCTGAGAGATCAGCAGAGGACATTGCATTTCATGTTGCTTTATTTATTGCAGCCAAAAGTGGAAGCTTTGTCAACTACTACATGGTATCCATTATCACCTGTTCGACATGTGTGCTTATATTTAATATGTCTTAAATTTCCATTGACCCACGAATTAGTTTTGTTGATTAGTATCACGGAGGAACCAATTTTGGAAGGACAGCTTCTGCATTTGTGACGACAAGTTACTATGATCAGGCACCTATTGATGAATATGGTATGTCATTTGCCTTTTTTACACATGTTTTTCGTAATTCTTATCAGTTCATGTATTCTCCAGGACTTATCAGACAACCTAAATGGGGACATCTTAAGGAGTTGCATACTGCAATAAAGAAATGTCAAGTGTCTTTACTTTCCGGAGCTCAAGGTGTTGTCTGGTTAGGCCGTGAGCAACAAGTAAGAAGTAATTCACTGAACATGCCAATCAATGAAGTACGCTAATGTTGTTCCAATGATTCAGGAATAATATAACGTAAATGTCTTGGTTTTGTAGGCCTACGTGTTTAATAAAAGATCAAACAGATGTGCGGCCTTTCTTGTCAACAACCTGGAGCGAAATGCTGCCACTGTGTTCTTTCGAAATGCTTCCTATGTTTTGCCTCCCAAGTCGATCAGCATTCTACCCGATTGCAAGAACGTCATCTTTAACACAGCCAAGGCAAGGTTTAACATGAATTCTCGTCTTGGAAATACTTCCAAGTGTAAAACTTCTGAATGGTTTTTATACATATATCAATCACTTGCTGTTGCTGATATTTCCTGTCTTCAACAGGTTAGCACACAATCCAACAAAAGAAAGATGATTAGGGGAAAAGTTTTTGATGCAGCAAATATGTGGATTGAGTTTCAAGAAGCGATTCCAAACTTTGATGGCACTTCCATAAAATCACATACGTTACTGGAGCAAATGGGAACAACAAAAGATGCGTCTGATTATCTTTGGTACACGTTTAGGTATAACACCAAACACATATCAAATTCAGTTGATTTTGTCTGACTGTTGTCGTAATTACTCGTTTATATCGGCAGGTTTAGGCATGAATCAGCTGACAAGCAAGCCATGCTAAGAATCAGATCTTTGGGGCATGTCTTGCTTGCATTTGTTAATGGGGAATTAGTAGGTACGGTTGAATTATATGGTTCATTTACATCAAACATTTTCCTGGAAACTGAAATTAATATTGGGATTTGAACATCTTCCAATGACTAAAAAACCGTGTACTACTACTACAGGGTCTGCCCACAGAAGCTTTGGGAGCAGAGTATTAGATCTTGGAAGTAGCATTTCTTTGAGAAATGGAATTAACAATGTCTCCTTACTCAGCGCTATGGTTGGATTGCCGGTACTGCTACTGCTATGCTATCCCATGTCCTCCAGTCCATACAACTAGTTTTATTATGTACTGACTCTCTGGTTATTTTCAAGTTATCTATATGATCTGCAGATAATCTGATGCTCTGATTTGCGTGTCACGTGACTAAAACTAATTAATGTTGTCTGCAGTGGCAATAATCTTGCTTGCATTAGTTGTTACAACTTGAGCTGCAATTTTAGCTACTTGATTGTGACACATTATTTAAAACCTTAAATACATACATGAAAGGTCCAGTTTAGAGCTTATGTACCTTAATCTTTACGAAGTTGTATGAATTTTCTCACTGGTTTATTGAAGGCTTCAGGAGCATTTCTGGAGCGCCGATTCGTTGGAATAAGGGACGTGAAGATTCAAGGTATACAGCATACAGAGGTATTCAGGAAATATTCGTGGGGATATCAGGTGCTATATTTGTTTTTTATCCAATTCTTCTGTGCGTTTCTTAATAGGCTTATCTATCAGGATCTGAACTGTGATAGTTCTATGTCCGTTTGAATAGATTCTGAAACGTCTTCTCAGGTCATTCAGCTTAACAATGACTTCCTATTGACGAATACTTGACAATCATGTTACTTACCATCTGATATAGGTAGGATTGGCGGGGGAGAGGCTGCAGATTTACAGAGAAGGAAGATCTGACCAAGTTCATTGGCGTAAATTTTCCTACACTCGCACGCCACTCACATGGTACAAGGTAAAGTTTCAACCATTCGTAGGTTACTTTCACTGTCACTATAAGCTTAGCACATAGAGATGAGATGTTAACCAAAATTGCCATCAAATCAAGGCCAATTTTTAGTTTAGTTGATCTTGTCTTCTCAAATTCACATCATCTGCTTGGTTGTTGGCAGGCAGTGTTTGATGCACCTGTAACAGATGCACCAATTGCTTTAAACCTTGGTTCCATGGGGAAAGGTGAAGCTTGGGTTAATGGCCAGAGCATTGGTCGGTATTGGCCTTCTTTTCGCACACCTAGTGGATCTTCCTCCCAAACATGGTAAATGAAGTCACTAGTATTTTTATCAATGAGTTTGCGTTTTTTATACTTTCAATGCATTTGATGCTAATACTAGGATTTGGCCAGATAGGAGTTCTGAAATTGCCTCCATGTATTCTCATCAGGTACCATGTACCAAAATCATTCCTTAAACCTAGAGGTAACCTGTTAGTTCTGCTAGAGGAAGAAGGTGGAAATCCTCTTCAAGTTTCAGTAGACACTGCCTCAATTTCACAAGTGTGTGGTCATGTGAGTACTTCTCATCCGCCCCCAGTTTCTTCATGGACATATCACAAGCTAAGTACAATGAGCCGCTACTTGAACAACAATGGTAGGACAAGGCCTCAAGTTCAGTTAAGTTGTCCTTCAAACAGTAAGATTTCCCAGATTGAGTTTGCAAGCTATGGAACCCCACTTGGCGGTTGTGGCATTTCCTACAATCTTGGAACGTGCCACTCAAATAATTCAAAATCCGTGGTAGAAAAGGTGAGTTCTTCGACTCATATACTTCCGTTTCTAGTATATAGATGCGTAAGTGGATTCTTTCTAAGTTGTCTGCTATTAATATTATTTTCAGGAATGCTTAGGGAAGATGGATTGTTCTATTGCTGTAGACAATAGACAATTTGGTGGCGATCCATGTCCAGCCAACCCCAAATCCTTATTAGCTGTAGCAGAGTGCAAATGACCATAGGCATCAATTTTGGAAGGGGGTTGCCTAATATACGTTTTAATTTAGTTTTTAGAAATTTGGTGTTATGTATCCATTCATCAATTATTAGGCTCACGGTTTGTGGTCATTTGAGTACTGTTATGTGGTAGTCCGTCAACGCATTCTTTATCACTACATGTAGGAGTAGTCTAAGTTCTTCCTTTTTTAGTTTTTTAGTCATTAATACACAAAACTATATCATTTTGTTTACTTACATAAAACTCTCTTGTTTAGTATAATTTGAGAAGTTTAGGCTTCAAACTGGGCTCGGGAAGCTCGACTTAAAATATTTCTAATAAAAGTTTGAAATCACTTTAAATTTAGTTAACTCAAATTGATTTCGTTGACTTTAAGTTAAATTTGGACAAGGTCGAGCTTAAACTTTTTCATCATCCTTATTCTTAATTGGAAAAAAAAATCCCTTCAATAATTTTTGAAATCCACAATCGTTTAGGTGGTCATAACACTTCGACAAATATGTGATTTATCACCTGGTTAGTCACAAAAGATTGACTAAGTATCAAAAACAAATGGCGTGATTGCTTTGATTCAACTTGTGTGTTATGCAAGCTATTTGTCAAAGACAAGAACCATCTTTTTTTCAATTGTGCATATTCGAAAGTTGTGTGGAGCCAAATACTACATAAGTTGGAAGTTTACTGTACTTCTTATGATTGGAATGCAATGCTGGAGTGGATCAATCGAATTTCCAAACAACAAAAGAAGGATGGGCGGCTGTTTAAGGCAGCTTTCATAATTACAACAAACAATCTTTAGAGGGAGCGAAATAGAAGGACTTACTCTTGGGAGGAGATAAGCAAATATCAACTGGCAGAAACATCATTAATGAATTTAAAGCTCTTGCTATAGCAAAGGAAGCAACTAATGACTTGTGAATCGCAATGAAGATAAGATGGAATTTGTATCCTTTTGTTACCGTGTTTGACTTGTTTGTATTATACATTTTGAGCTAATCCTTTGTAATGATGCTTTTTAGTCTTGTTCCTACAGGTGAACCCATTGTAATGTTGTAAATAGTTCAACTATAGCTAATAAAATTATAAAATGACGTCGTTGTTTTTTTTTAATGGTCCATTTAACTTGAATTACTTTAAAACTCTCTTTAATTACATATACACTCTACTTAGCTCATTTTTTTAAACATATAATTGCTAAATTGATTTAATTAGCTCATTTTTCATTATATCATTTTATTGAATTTGATATTTCACATATTACTTGATGCTATTATAATAGAACTATTAAATTACTAAAAATAAATTTATTAATATCAATATATTTTATTATCATCAAAAATATGATAAAGATATAAAAAAGACTATAATGATTTGTTATACATTAAATGAGTTTCAATTATTTTTTTGTTTTTGATTCAATTAGCTTAAAAAGGAAAAGATATAGACTTCTAATATAGTTTAAGAAACTTTGAAAAAATCTCCAGATCTTTAAATGTTTTGAAAAAAATTCTTTTAATTTTTAGTTTTCAAGAGAAACCCTTTCTCATAGACTTTGATTAAAAAATAACGATGAAACACACATAATATAAACATCAAGTATGGACTAACTAAATGTTACTAATATGATAATTCAACTCAACTTTTTCAGACAAATTAAATTCAACTTAAATTAATAATTAAAGAAAATTATAATAAATTATTTATTCATTTCAGATTTAACTATTTCAATTTGAATTTAAGGACAAGGTTAACCATTATATAAATAACATTTAATTAGTTTGTATTTAATGTTCATACTATATAAATTTTTGTTGTTATTTTTGTTGGGCGACAAATACATAATTATCTAAAAGATCATCAAAATATTAACGATAAGAAATAACTCTTTAAGTTGTAACAGCAGAAAAATATGAGAATGAGAAACTAACGATGAAACAAACACCAAAATTTAAAGTGAAAAACCCTCCAGTGTAGAGGGAAAGAATCACGGGGCAAATTGTCAAATAAACCCACTAAACTCAATAAAGATTTACAGGAAAAAAAGTTGATCTCTCACTCCCAACAACAAGAATTTGTCTCACAAAGTTTCAAGATTGAAACCAAAGTTGATATCATAATCAACAAATCCTCACACCAATACCAAAAACAATCAAACAAGAATGAGAATCTAATCATCTTTTCCCTATCTCAATTTTTCCTCACTTTTAGACGTTATGACTGCACTCTCTATCTCTTGTTCACTTGGAGCAAGTCTCAATAGGCATTTCTAACTTGATAGCGTCATAATCCTAACTGAACACAACTAGCTAGATCACATCTTATCCTAATCAGATTATACCACATTATCCAATAAGATAACATCCTCATCCAAATAGGAGTCTATCTTATAGGATCTATCTACATCTTAACCAACAAGATAAGATATTACATCTATCTAGGAATGATACATCTATATCCACGAAGATCTCCACTATCTTCTGATGATCATCTCATATGGTTTTTATCTTTTAAAGTTGATATCTATCTATTGTGATCTTATCCGTCACATCATACAATATCTTATAATAGGGATAGACACTCAACAATCTCCCCCTCCAGCCCAAATATGGGGAAGACATGTTATTCTCCATTATCTCTTGAGATACATCTCGACATGCTTACTACAAAGTTTATGCTTGTTTCTGGGAACATCTTTAGTTGATATATCAACACCATTTAAAATCTTATGAACCTTCTTTAATATTAATTGTTACTCTTCTATCACAAACCTCAACTAATAATATCTGACGTCTTCATAAAATGCAACCTCTTGTATATCCTCAGTCTCCCCCTCAGAAATAAGTAACAGGTGCTGAGATCTTGGATACCTTTTAGAAGGGCTTTTCTCCCTTATCTAACTTTGAAGCTGTGTCTCATCAGCTATTGTATCCAATTAACCCCTACTCATTATCCTCAGTAGAGCCATCTTCAGTATTATTTGGATGTAGTTTTTGTAACCCATCAATATCAGACTGTATCTGATCACCACCAATGTGTGCTTTTTCTCATACTTCATCTTCTTCAACTATAAACTGCTCAATAGTCAAGGAATTGGTGAAGAGCTAACTTTTTCATCTAACAAGCTGCAATGTGATGATTTACGTCCACTCAGAAGATCAACACTTCTCTCGTGCTCCTGACCACCTTTTTCTTCTTTAGGTCATAAAGTTTGAAGTCAAACTGATCACCTCCATATCCAAAAAGGATGCAAGTTATCGACTTTGAGTCAAGCTTCTTTCTCTGATCCTTAGGTACGTGTTTGAATACCTTGCATCCAAAAACTCTCAAGTGATTATATGTGGGATCTTAGCCAATATATGCTAAAATCCAACAGATCTAAGGAGCTAAATTAATTAGGTAAATTGCAATTTAGAATGCTTCTCTCCATAATGTCTTTGGCAATATAAACATTCTCAATATATAACAAACATTCTCCATAATTATTTTGTTCATCCTCTCAACAATCCCATTATACTGTAGAGTCCTTGGTTCGATTCTCATGTCTAATATCATGTGATGTACAATATTCTTCAAACACCTTAGAAGTATATTCTCCTCCATTGTTAGTTTGCACACTTTAGCTTCCTTTCAGCTTCCTTATTTACCATTACATGAAATTCTTGAAAGGTTCGAACACTTAACTCTTAGAATTCAATATGTACACCTAAGTCTTCCTATCAAGGCATCATCAATGAATGTAACAAATTATCTGTTGCCTTCTTGTGACTACTTCTCAATAGGACCATAGACATTTGAATACACTAACTCTAAAAACTCTAACTTCCTTATAGATCTTCTCTTAAAAGAGATTTTATGTTGCTTTTTAGCTAAACAATGATCGTAAGGATTAAACAGATGTGAATTCTTAACTGAGATAAGGGATTTTCTAGCCAGTAACTTCAATCCCTTCTCACTCACATTTCCCAATCGTTGACACCACAGATTCGATGAAGTTTTCTCTTCGACTGTGTACTTCTCCACCACACACACCTTTAAGTGCGTCTTATATAGTTAACAATATAACTCTCCTCGGGCCACCGTCATTGCACCTTTGGACAGTTTCTACTTCTTATCCTCGAAAGTGCGCTTAAATCCTTCTTGATCTAACACATTCACTAATAATATAGTCAGCTTTAGATCGGGGATGTTTCGTACATCTCTTAAGGTCAGTAAGCATCTGATGTTTGTTTGAACTTGAACATTACCCATATCAACAATTTTAGGGAAACTTTGGTTTCTTATCTTTACAATCCCAAAATCTCTGCTCTTATAGCGTGAGAAGTACTTCACCTTTGGAACATAATGTTAAGATGCTCCTATATCAATCAGCCATTCAGAACTGAAATTGTTGATATGGAAGCATTCACTAGTTGTACAAACTTGTGATAACTCATCATCTATACTTGAAGGACTTGTAGTTGTACTCTTATCATCATCATCATCTTGATAAGCTTCCTTTTACTGATCCCTCTTCCACTTATAGGAGACTTTTTAACGTGTCCTGGCTTATTGCAATTGTAGCATGCCTCCATGTCTTTGTCACCTTTGGACTTTAAACTATTTTTAGACTTTCCATGATCATTAAGACCCCCATTCTTATTCCTTCCCTTACTTTCTATCACGAAAGCCTATACATTGTTAGCTTCAATCTCCTTTCTTGTAATTTCTTAATTAAACATACTCTTTTTGATTACATCCAAAAAGAACACATCTTTAAGAGCTGAATTGCTAATTGTCACCATCAACATTTCCCAATTATCCAGTAAAGAACTCAACAGGAACAAAGCTTAAACCTCATCATCAAGAATGATCTTCATTATAGTTAGCTTGTTGATTATGTCCTGAAAATAACTTAGATGTTCCGAAATTAGTTTCCCAGCCTTCAACTCCAAATTCATAAGCCTCTTAATCAAAGACGCCTTATTATGAGTAATCTTCTTTTCATACAGACCTTATAGCTTCTTCTGTATCTCAAAAGGATTTGTTTCTTGAGATACATAGTTAAATATGTTGATATCATTATATTGTCTGATAGTGTTCAGAGTTTGCCGTTTCATCTTTTCTCATTCTCTGTCTTACATCTTTTCAGGTTTTGAAGGAACATCATCCTTTATACCTCTGTCCACATCAATAGGATCAAAGAGATTGCAATACAGAAGTTCCTCCATCATGGGCCTCCATACTGAGTAATTTGATGACAGTAACTTAACCATAGAACTGCTTCCACCTTCCAATACAATGGCTCTGATACCACTTGTTGGGAGACAAGTAAATAACTCTTTAAAAGATCAACCAAATATTTACAACGAGAAATAACTCTTTAAGTTATAACAACAGAAAATATGGGAATTAGAAACTAATGATGAGACAAACACCAAGATTTAGCGTAAAAAAACCATCCAGTGTAGAGGGAAAAAAACTACGAGGCAAACCAATAAATAAATCCATTAAACTCAATAAAGATTTACAGAAACAAAAGTTGATTTTTCACCCTCCATAACAAGAAGTTGTCTCATAATGTTTCAGGATTGAAACCAAAATTGATATCATAATCAACAAATCCTCAAACCAATCGCAAAAACAATCAAACAAAGATGATAATCTAATCCTCTTTTCCCTATCTCAATTTTTCCTGACTTTTGGATGTTGTGACTGCACTCTCTATGTCTTGTTCACCTGGAGTAAGGCTAAGCTATTTATAGTCACTTCTTGCTTGATAGCTTCAGAATCCTAACTAAACTCAACTAGCTAGATCACACCTTATCCTAATCAGATTATATCACATTATCTAATAAGATAATATCCTCATCCAAATATGATAGAATTTATCTGCATCCCAACAAATAAGATAAGATATTACATCTATAATGATACATCTGTATCCACGAAGATCTCCATTATGGTCCTGGTTTTTATCTTTTAGAGCTGATATCTATCTACTATAATACAATCAACAATTTTTTATCTTAAGTTTAAAAGATGAGGTTATTTAGAAACTGAAAATTAAAAGAAGTTTTTTTGACAATTTTAAAGATTAGAACTTTTTTCTATGATTTCTTAAATTACAAAAAGGTTTATGTTACCTTTAACCTCTTTCAAATTGTATTCGCAACCTTACTTTATTTATTTATTAATACTTGTATTGATGAGATGCCATAGGTAATGAAGATGATGTTGCAGTTATTAACGTCCTAGGGGTCGTTTGGTGACAAATCAAAAAATGAGAACTTGAAAGTGAAAAAAAGAAAAACAAGTGGAGTCAGACTGTAGAAAACATAAAGAACCAGTAATCTCAGTTTTGATTTAACAAATCAACACCATAAAGTCGTATATCAGCTTACATGATCAACACCAATAACTTCCTTTGTTTTTTTATACACTCTTTTCTCTTTTCTTCATTTTGTACACCGACTTCACACCAATAAGTAAATAACACCTAAACTGCTTAGTTTAATTCCTAACATAGCCTCCCTTAAACTAAGTCTTCAAGCTTCACCGTGCCAAGCATCCTTTTAAGCTTCAAAAACACATCTGCCTTCAATGGCTTTATAAAGATATCTGCAACTTACTCCTTAGATGAACAAAACTTGACCATAATTTTATTGTCTTTCACCAAGTCCCGAATGTAGTGATACTTGATGTCAATGTGTTTGTTGCGACCATGGAACACAAGATTCTTTGTCATTGTAATCATCTTGTTGTCACAAAAAATATTTGTAAGTTTGACTTGTTGATGTTTCAACTCACTGAGCACTATTCACAACCAAACTACTTGAGAAGCACAACTTACTGCCGCAATATACTCTACTTCTGCAGTAGAGAGAGCAACTACCTGTTGCTTTTTAGGAGACCATGAAAACACTCCAGTGCCAAGATGAAAAACAAAACCAGAAGTACTCTTCCTCATCTCAACATCACATGCCCAATCACTGTCTGTTTATCCAACAAACTCTACATCATTACTATAGGAATAGAAAATACCATCACTAAGTGTACCTTTAATGTATCTCAAGATACATTTAGCTGCCTGTAATTAAGATTAACGAGGACTCTACATAAATCTGCTAATTATCACAATGCCATACATGATATCTAGCCTTGAGCTGTCAAGTATTGCAAACTCCCAACTATTTTCTTGTAATTAGTTGCATCAACTAATTCACAACTGCCATCTTTCATAAGCTTTAATTTGTCTTCAGCAAGAGTCAAAATAGGGTTACACGAATCCATCCTGAATTTCTTCAAATTATCACCTGCTCTGGGAAATAAAAATCCTTGCATCTATTTGATTCACCTCAATACTAAGGAAGTAAAACATCAAACCCATATCAGTCATCTTAAACTGAGAATCATAGCCTCCCTAAAACTCACTAGCAATTTGATTTAGTTTCGTTCAAGGGCAGGATTCTATAAAGGGATCTTCTGATCAATCTAGAGATCATTTTGATTCCATTAGTAATGAGGATTTGGAATATTAGTTGGTAGATCTCCGCTCTTGCAATTGGGTCGTTGCGATTACGGGTTGGATGTCTAATTGTTCGGGCGGTAATGATAGTATCTTATACCTGAACCGGTGGCTCGCCCTTCTTCATTGTCTATCTCTAACCCTTGTAAAAGCGAGTTTATCGAAATGGAAGATTTAGTAAGAATTGAATTAGGTTGGAATTCATTTCCTATCATTTCTATTCCTTTTACTTTGTAACATCCTGTGTGCTATATATTTAAGAGACTTCTTCTTCTTTTCCCCATTTTCTCATAATTTCATTTTAACCCCTCCCAAAAGTTATTATTCACAATTCCCTCCAAAAGTTATTATTCACAATTCCCTCTCTCTAACCATTCTTCACCACCGGTAACTCAAATATGTTAGTGGTATATACCAATCTCTTTCTCCCGTCACAACCATACCCATTTTAGCCACCATTGTTGCTGAAATCGTTTATCGACCAAAAACGTCAATCGTCGATCTGTCGCTTCTAGTGGTTGTTGCCAGTCACTACCACCACCATTTGACTCATCTTGACATCAGGAACAAAAGCCCCATGGTCTCATCGCCAGCTGCCACTTGGATCGTCGTCAATTGACAAAAAAAGAGGTTAAGGTTTCAGTTTGTTTTTCTTCAATTCGTTTAAATCTGTTGAGAATCTGAGTATTTTGCTTTGGACAAAGTTGCTCTACTCTTTAAAAGCTTTCATTTGGTATAAAAAAATCAGTGAATTCTGATACTGAAGATTTTTCGATGAACGAAGGGAATATTCCGGTGATCAGAGGAATATTCAAGTTGCCAGAGGTACTATTCTGATGATCATTTTGGTCACTTTTATGAAAAAATTTCTAAAAATTCTAAAAATTATAGTGATCATTTTTCTCTAAATAACTATAATGATATTTTCAACAGTTTGCAAATTAAAAATCACGGAATGTTTAGGCGAGAATAGGAGAAATTTTTGAATTTCTTAAATGAGCTGTTTAGGTAATTCAAATGATACCTAAATTATTATTCGAGTCCAATAACTTCTAATTAGCACTGATTGAGATATTTTATTTCAATTTACTAGGTATAACAGGAGCGGGATCTTATTGGAAGGTTCGGACGGACGAGTCCAGTTACCAAGTAAGTTCATTCTGACTTCCTTTTACCATAGTTGTACTAGCTAATGAATAATGTTCAATGCTGGTATAAATGACAGCATGTAGCAATGCAAAACTATATATATATATACACTAGAAAGATTATTAAAATCCCTCTCGTGTCTAGAGGGATCATCTAAAAAGCGCGTTGTTTTGAATGCATTAAGATAGCGAAAGGCTGACATAGATGTTATGGGTCCAATTTTTTTCGCTTACGCCTTATAGATGGATATTTTCCATATTCCATAAAGGAGCCAAATGAAATCAAAGTTTGATATTCGGTTTTGAATTAGAGATGTTAAAGATGATGACTCAACATCGACTACAACCCCTAGCATTCCAAGCTAACGATGCGGATTATATATATAACATGCCGATCGATCGGTACTTATATATTTATATAGCGAAAGCGTATATACAATAAAGTGTACCCGCTTTAGTATAATCCTTTATATCGAATTAACCGAGTGGATACGTTTGGATGGGTATTGTATACATGCATTTGTCATTGCATAACTGAATGTTTACTTGATAAATTGCATACTTAATAATTTGATATGTATTGTTATGTTCGATTATGGGAAAGAAAAGATCTATAGTACATGCCACCTGATAGGTATGCATCAGGACCTGATAGGTACGCATCAGGACCAGATGCACACTGGTTATGATTATAAGAGTTGTCTGTTATGATATTGAGATATTTTATGGGCTGATCCTGATTGATGCTTGGCTTTGGATCGGATCCTTATTTGTGATGCTTATGACTTTGGACACTTTGAGCGAGGGTTGGTTTGTTGGTGATGCTTGGCTCCCCGCAGCCCCTTTAGATTAGGAGAGCCTTACGGCTACATGAGCATAGGAGTATGGCGGGGTGGTTGGTGATGCATAACTCCCCGCAGCCATTTAAGGTTTAGAGTTGTGAGGGCTTACCCTTAGAGATTAGGGTCCTACAGATATTCTCCCCCACAATTTATTTATGTTGTTGATGTGATTGGACGTATTTTAATATTCATGCATGACTATGTGCATAGCATTAGGTATCATAAGATGGTGTAATCTTACTCAGCGAGGTCTTACTCCCTTCAATTTTATTTTTCAAGTCAGCTACCACCAGCTTCGCATCAGTGATTCCCGTGATGTGTCCACTGTGACTTACCTACGTTTTTGTATGTTCTTTCTTTATTTTCATTATCTTGTATTGTAGCATCCGTAGTGACATGATTTCATGAGTTGTAAAACTTCTTTCTGATGCGCACTATTGTTATTGTATTGTATAAACTTGCTGCGTTCTTGGGTTTTGAATTTATTTTGTCGCTAGTAGTAGGCTTACGTGTGATATGGGGTTTCGAACCTTGATTTTACGTGCTCGTCACATGCCTGTTTTGAGTCATGACACAATTTTGGATTCTTGCCAGTGAAAATTAAATCATCCACATATAAGCATACAATGATAATATCACCCTGTGGATTTGATTTAATAAACAAAGTATGCTCATAAGGGCTCCTCTGAAAGTCATGATTAACAAAATAAGAACCAATGCGAGTATACCATGCCTTAGGTGCTTGTTTTAATCCATAAAGGCCTTATTCACCCTATAAACCTTGTCTAACTTTAAAAAGATTCACCTCTCCATTGGGTTTGTACTTAGTCTTGTACCCCCATTTAACACCAATTGGTTTATTTTCCTTGGGAAGTGTAGTGAGCTCCCAAGTACTATTCTGTTCAATAGCATAAATCTCATCATCCATGGCTTTCACCCAACAATCATTATAAGCAGCATCCTCAAATGACAAAGGATCACAATCTGCAAACAAGGCATAGTGAACAGTATCATCACTATCATCAAAAGAATCAAATACAATGCCAACAACATAATCTTACAGATGAGTAGGCATGCGTCGCTGTTTCTGTAGACGACTAAAAGTCTCTACAAGAATCGGCTCCACATCAGGATCATCATCAATTCTTCCAACCACAATTGGGGGACTTGGTAGTGAACTTTTTTCTTCACTTGACAAATCCTAAATACCATCTTCGTTGTCACGACCTGAAATAAGCACATGACCAGCATATGGGACCCAAGGCTTGAAACCCCAAATCACATGTAAGCCTACCACTAGCGACAAAATAAATTCAAACCTCAAGAATGCAACAAGTTCATACTATACAATAGCAACAGTGCATGTCAGAAAGAAATTTCACAATTCATAAAATCCTGTCCCTACGGACGCTACAATACAAGATACATGAAAAAAATAAAGAACATACACAAACGTAGGTAAGCTACAGCAGACACGTCACGGGAGTCACTGTTGCAAAGTCGGTGGTAGATGACCTGAAAAAATAAAGATGATAGGAGTCAGATCTTGCTGAGTAAGCTCACACAGTCCTACAATACCTAATGTTATGCGCACAGTCATGCAAGAATATCAAAATACATACACATCATGCTATATATCCAATCACTTCAACAACACAAATAAATTGTGCGGAAGAATATCTATAGGACCCTAATCTTCAAGGGTAAACCCTCATAACTCGAAACCTCGAATGGCTGCAAGTAGCTATGCATCACCAATGGCCCAGCCATGCTCTTATACTCATGTAGCCATAAGGCTCTCTTAATCCAAATGGGTTAAGGGGAGCCAAGCATCACTAACAGACCAACCCTTGCTTAAAGTGTCCAAAGTCATAAGCATCACAAATAAGGGTCCAATCGGGAGCCAAGCATCAACCAGGATTAGCCCATACCATATTTCAATATCATAAACAAAACAACTCTTATAGTCATAATTAGTGTGCATCTGGTCCTGAGACACACCCATCAGGTGGCACGCCTTACAGATCTTTTCTTCCCACAATCGAACATAGCAATACATATCAACTTATTAAGAATGTAATTTATCAAGTAAACATTTATTTATGCAATAACCAATGCATGTATGCAATACCTAACTTAATGTATCCACTCATTTAATTTGATATAAAGGCTTATACTAAAACGGGTAAGCATTACTGTATACACGCGTCCGCTATATAAATATATAAGTATCGATCGATATATATATATAGATACATATGCATATGAATGTGGTTATGCATTGCTACATGTTGTCATCTATATAAGCATTAAACAGTATTCATTTGCTGATACAACTACGGTAACAATAAGTTGGTATGAACTTACCTGATAACCAAACTCGTCCATCAAAACCTTCCGATACATCCCTCTCCTGCTATACCTAGCAAATCGAAAGAAAATATCTCGATCAATGCTAATTAGGAGGTATAGGGCTCAAATAACAATTTAGGTATCATCCGAATTGCCTAAGCAGTTCATTTATTAAATTCTGAAATTTCTACTATTCTCGCCTAAACATTCCGTGATTTTTAATTCACAAATCGTTAAAAATCTCACTATGGTTCTTTAGTGAAAAACGATTAGTATAATTTTTATATATTTTAGAATTTTTTTAACAAAAGTGACCAAAATAGTTGCCGGAACAGTACCTCTGGCAACCGGAATATTCCATCTAGTTACCAGAAAATCTAGAATCTCAAATTTTAACAATTTTTATACTAAATGAAAACTGTTGATGAGTAGAACAATTTTCTCCAAAGCAACATACTCAAATTCTCAATAGGTTTGAACAAATTAAAGAAAAACAAACTAAAACCCTTACCTCTTATTCCATCAATCGGCAACAATCCGGGGGATGGTTGGTGATGAGATCTTCGAGCTTTTGTTCCTGATGTCAAGATGAGTCGAATGGTGGTGATGGTGACTAGTAATAACCACTGGAAGCGACAGATCGACGATTAGCATTTTTCATTGATTTTTCTCCTCAATTTTTTCAATGATTCCGGCGACGATGGCGGTTGAAATGACATGGTTGTGATGGGTTCATAACACTAACAAGTTTGAGTCACCAATAGTGGAAAGAGAAGGAATTCATGATTAATAGCTTTTTTGGGGGGGTTAAAATGAAAATATGAGAAAATAAGGAAAAAGAAGTTGTCTCTTATATATATAGCATATACGATGTTACATTCTCTCCCCCTTTACAAAAAAAATTGTCTTCAAATTTTATAATAAGGTTTATTAAGGAAACAAGTATGGATACAATTCTCTCATCTCTTGCTCTATCTCCCAAATAGTTTCTTCGATGCGACGATTCCTCCACGTCACCTTAACTATGGGAATTTGTTTTTATCGAAGCTATCGCACCTGCGAATCCACGATAGCCGCTGGCTCCTCTTCGTAGATTAAATTCTCACTCACTTCCATGCTATGTTGTTGGAGTACATGGGAAGGGTCAGGAATGTACTTGTGAAGCATAGAAATATGGAATACTAGATGGACTTGGGCAATGTCTAGAGGTAATGCCAACCAATATGCCATATTTCCAACCCTCTCAGTTACTTCATAAGGTCCAATATACCTTGGAGACAATTTCCTCTCTTTCCAAACCTCATCACACCCTTTATTGGAGACACTTTAAGAAATACAAAACCTCTAACTTGAAACTCCACTTCGTTACGCATCGGATCAATGTAACTCTTCTGTCTACTGACAACCGTCTCTAGCCTTTGCTTGATTAATGAGATCTTCTTTGACATGATCTTGATTAATTATGGGCCCTGCAAGTACCTCTTGCGTACCTCCTCCTAACACATCGGTGACTTGCACTTTCGTCCATACAATGCCTCGTATGGTGCCATCTTAATACTACTGTGATAGTTATTATTATAAGCGAACTCAATCAAAGGCAAGTGCCAATCCCAACTACCACCAAAATCTATCACACATATCTTCTAAAGATCTGAATTATTCTTTTAGTTTGTCCATCAATCTAAGGATGAAATGTCGTACTAAAATCCAATCCAGTGCCCAATGCCTCTTGTAATTTTTTTCAAAACCAAGATGTGAAATACGATCCCTAGTCTGAAACTATTGATACAAGTACTCCATAGAGGCACACTATCCCATTAATAGAAACTTTAGCAAGCTTGGACACCAAATAAGTAGTCTTCATAGGTAGAAAATGTGCTGATTTCATCAATCTATCTACGATCACCCAAATTGAATCACATCGAGTTCTTGTATAAGGTAGGCCAACTACAAAATCCATCATGATCTTCTCCCATTTCTATTCAGGAATTAAGAGTGATAGTAGCTTACCTGAGGGCTTCTAATGCTTAACTTTTACTTGTTTAGACATTAAGCATTTATAAACATATTCAGCCACATCTTTCTTCATATCGTCCCACTAATATGTATCTCTAATATTATGGTACATTTTAGTGGAACCTAGATGCACATTGTATGCAACATAGTGCGCTTCCTCTAGAATCTCCTCTTTCAAGTTTTCTATACCTGGAATATACAGCTCCTATTCATTATAAGGATGCCTTCTTTATCGATTTCTAAATATGCACGTTGTCTTTCTTGAACGTCATAAATAAGTTGTTGAAATTTAGGATCTTGACCTTGGGCGATCCTAATCATGTCCAATAATATTGACAGCACCCTAATGCTGGCCAGTAATATTCTTGCATCTGAAATCTGAAATTGAGTACCTCGATTCATCAAATCATACAACTCCTTAGTCAAAGCTCTCCTCTCTATTATAATATGTGCCAAACTACCTGAGGATTTCCTACTTAAAGCATTTGCCACAACATTTGCCTTCCTTGGATGATATTAGATCGTACAGTCGTAATCTTTTAGTAATTCCACCCACCTTCTTTGCCTTAGATTTAGATCTTTTTACTTAAATATATACTTTAGACTCTTGTGATTCGTAAAAATCTCACATGTCTCACCATATAGGTAATGTCGCAAAATATTTAAAGTAAAGATTACTGCTGCCATCTCTAAATCATGCATAGGATAATTTTGTTTGTGTTTCTTCAGTTGCTTGGAAGCATAAGCAATCACTCTACCATTTTGCATCAATACACATCTAAGGCCAACTCTCGAAGCATCACATTATAATTGAATTCCTCCACCTTCTGTTGGTAAAGCTAATATTAGAGCTAAAGTTAAACAATCCTTCAGTTTTTGAAAACTCTTCTTGCAAGCATTAGACCAAATAAATTGGGCATTCTTTTATGTCAATCGAGTCAACGGGGATGCTATCTTAGAAAACTTATGAACAAATCTTCAATAGTAACATGCTAACCAAAGAAACCTCCTTACCTTTGTCACGGTCCTTAGTTGTTCTCGATTCATCACATCTTCTACCTTCTTCGGGTCCACTTATATTCCACCTTGAGATACCACATATCCTAAGAATGCAACACTCTCAAGCCAGAATTCACATTTTGAGAACTTAGCATACAGTTGATGTTCTCGAAGTGTCTACAATACCAATCATAAGTGTTTGGCATGCTCCTTATCTGTCCTCGAATATACCAAAACGTCATCAATAAAAAACAATCACAAACCTATCCAAGAATGGCTTGAACACTCTATTCATCAAATCCATAAAAGTTGATAGAGCATTTTTAAGGCCAAAAGACATTACTAAAAACTCATAATGGTTGTACCGAGTCCTGAAGGCAGTCTTAGATACATCATCTCCTCTGATCTTTAGTTGATGTTATCCTGATCTTATATCAATCTTAGAAAAGTACTTAGCACCTTGAAGTTGATCAAACAAATCGTCAATTTGAGGTAGTGGATACTTATTGCAAATAGTCACCTTATTTAACTGTCGATAATCAATATACAATTGGAGAGAACCATCATTTTTCATCACAAATAGTACCAGTGCACCCCATGGCGAAGCGTGAGGTCTGATAAAACCCTTATCTAACAGATCTTGTAACTGCTTCTTTAATTCCTAATTTTGTAGGTGTCATTATATATGATGGTATAGAAATTAAAGTCATACCAGGTACTACGTCAATACAAAATTCAATTTCTCACTCTGGGAGTAACCCTGGTAACTCCTCAGGAAATACATATGGAAACTTCTGAACTACCGAAACGCTTTAGAGACCGATGCCCTCTATAACTAAATCCTTGACTGAGGCCAGAAATCCGTTGCACTCTTATTTGAGCATCTTGTTGGCCACTACTGCTGAAACTATGTTGGAAGGGGTAGTCTTTCTATCCCCCTTAAATATAAACTATACGTCTCCTAGAATCTTAAACATCACTTCCTTCTCTCTACAATCTAAGGTATCATAATGATGGGATAACCATTCCATTCTCAATATTACATCAAAATCCAAAAATGGCAATACCATAAGATTTGCTACCAATCTCTTACCATTAATCTCCACAGGTTATGAGTAGTAGATCAAATTTACCTTTATGGCATCAATTAGAGGTGTAGATACTGATAGAGATTCATCCATCCTATCCGGAGCTATTTTTAACCTTATAGTAAAGTTGGGCGACATAAAAGAATGAGTCGCTCCTGAATCTATCAAAACCATAGCTTCTAATCCACAAACGAGAATGATACCTGATACCACTACATTGGAAGCCTGGGCATCTTGAGGGGTTAGAGGGAACGTCCTAGCCTGACTATGGCCTACCTACTGAGAGCTAGAGGATTGTCCTAGACTGCGGCCTCCAGTTCTACCTCCCAACTATCTCCCTTCAAATCCTCGCCCTTGTTGACCACCAAACGGTGATCCCCGTTATGGCTATTGAAATGGAGGTTGCACCATAATAGAAGAGGATTGCTGATATCCCATCATAGGGCAATCTCTAATCAAATGCCCATATTGGTCATATGTGTAGCAAGCTCCTAGTGGTATGTGACATGGACCCTAATGCACTCTACCACACTACTGATAAATGGAAGAAGCTGAGCCTGAACTACTGCGCCCTAAGCTCTACCCAATACTGCTCCTACCTACACCAGGCATGAATCTGAATCCTCCCAGATGTTTACAGCTAGATCTCATCTTGCCATGAGCTCGAACAGCCCTCTGTAGAGAACTCCCACTCTGGCTGAAACCAAGCAAAAAGTTTAATTGTTGTTGTTGTAATTACTGAAAACTAGAAGATTATGCAGAATGCCTCCTACTCTGCTCTCCTATAAACAAGGTACCCTGCTTCACCAGAATCCTATCTAACTACTTGGCCATATCCGTTAAGGAAAAGAACTTCTCTCGACAGCTCATAGTTATGCTAATGAAAAAAGGTCTTGGCCCTAACACATACTGATCGCTCTTCGTCGGCTTATCTGAACCAATCTCTAGGACACAACGACTCAAGCGAATAAAGTCTATGGTGTACTCGTCCATTTTCCTATCTCCATGGAGTAGGTTCAAAAACTCCGATATGAGTATCTCACGAGTTGCAAAGGAGAGGAAGTAATCCACAAATCTCTCTCTAAACTGCGACCAAGTCACTATACCCAAGTATGGAAGGATATGATCTCGGTACCAATCCTTGGCTATCCCTTGCAGAGACATCTCTACCAGACCCACAATGTAACACCCAAATATCCCCTGGAAGGAGTTGTGTATCAAAACAATACAGCCTCCTGCCTCGCATCTCCACCTCATCAAGAAAATCAATAGCCTCCCAAGATCTAGTTTCATCAAACTTTATCAAACGAAACCTTGCATATGCCATAGATAATTGCATATCCGACCTCTCTTGTTCTGGGATTGCCACTAAGGTAGCTGGCTGCTGCTGCTACTACATCATCATCATCGAGTCTCGAAAATAGCATTATTATCTTTTATCCCTACTAGGAATGCCTGCATATCAAACGAAGGTGCCTCAAAAACTCCTTGTGACACCTCTGGCACCTCGACAAGGACCTCTCGTGTCTAAGTCGTTCTGCGCCTACAACACCTTCCAACTGAAGCGGTAGGGGTAAATGTCTCATCCTGAGCCGAGGCTTCATTGTAACCCTCTTGGTCAAATCAAGCGAGAAATCGAGTGCATCTATTCATGCTAAAATTCAAAGCAAAAGAATGATCAGTACCATTAGTGAGAAATAGTAACGTATTCTGTAAGAAGTTACTTTAAAAAGAAGTGGATTCTTATATGTTTACAGTGACAAACAAAAGAACATCCTAGACCGTAAATCTGTAACTTAGGCTCTGATATCAACTTTGTCATGACCTGAAACAGACGCGTGACCGGTACGTGAGACCCAAGGTTCAAAACCCTAGATCACACGTAAGCTTACCATTAATGACAAAATAAATTCAAACTCCAAGAATGCAGCAAATACATACAATACAACAACAATAGTGCACATCAGAAAGAAGTTTTACAACTCATGAAATCCTGTCACTACGGACGCTATAATACAAGATAAATGAAAATAAAAAAAGAATATATATAAATATAGGTAGGCCATAATAGATACATCACGGGAGTCACTGCTGCGAAGTCGATGGTAGGTGATCTGAAAAAAAGTTGAGAGGAGTCAGACCTCGCTCAATAAGATCACACCATCCTACGATACCCAATGTTATGTACACAGTCATGCATGAATATCAAAATACGTACACATCATGTTATACATCCAATCACATCAACAACACAAATAAATTGTGGGGAAGAATATCTGTAGGACCCTAATCTCCAAGGGTAAACTTCATAAATCTAAACCACGAACGGCTGCGGGGAGTTATGCATCACCAACCACCCCACCATACTCTTATGCTCATGTAGCTGTAAGTCTCTCTTAATCTAAAGGAGCTGCGGGGAGCTAAACATCACCAACAGACCAACAATCGCCCAAATCATCCAAAGTCATAAGCATCACAAATAAGGGTCCAATTGAAACCCAAGCATCATTCAAGATCAGCCCATAATAGTTCTATTCTTTGTTTCTGCTACCCCATTTTGTTGAGCAGTGTATCTAGAAGTTAACTGATGCTTAATGTCATATTTTCACAGGAAATCGTCACAAACAATATATTCAATACCCCTATCAGTTCTCAAAACTTTAAAGAGTACACGCACTTTGTTTTGCAACTTAAGCCACAAAACTCTTAAAAGGATTGCATGCTTCAGATTTATGTTTCAAAAAAAACCCACACCTTTATACTATAATCATCAATAAAAGTAATAAAATACCTGCTACCACCATTGGAAGGAACCTTCACAGAGCACAAATCTAAATGAACAAGTTCAAGTGGTCAACTTGCTCTCTAGGATTTACCTTTAGAAAAAGCTTCCCCGTGTTTCTTCCCCAAAACACAAGTCCACAGGCTTTTTCAGGAATACTTATAGCTGATAGGCCAAATACCCATTTCTTTTTAGAAAGAAAATCAAGACTTCCAAAATTCAAATACCCAAGTTGTATATGTCATAACCAATTATCATCACCAATTACAAAAACATGTCAGGAAGATCCATCATAATTAATTTACAAAGGGAACAAACGATTTCTTAACATTGGTACCTTTGTTATCATCCAGTGCTCTGCATCATAAATAATGCATCCATACTTGTTGAAGTGCAAATCATAATCTTTCTCTGCCAATTGCCCTACACTTCAAAGATTTTGGCTAATATTCGGAGAGTAAAATACTTCCGAAATATAATTAAGGGTGTTTTTCTTCAATCTAGTTCCAATTTTGCCTTTACCATAAAACAGAATATACCGATTATCTCCAAGTTTCATTGATGTGTGAAATGAATCATCAAAGTGGAATTTTATTTCCACTAAGATGATTATTACACCCTGCATCCAACAGCTAGTGATTGTTATATTCGCCTCCACTATCAGAACTAGCAATCAACAAAGTTTCTGTGTTATCACCACCATTCCCTACAACTTTCACATAACAATCTCTATTTTCTGGTCTCCTCAAACGATAATTTCTACTGAAATGACCATATTTCTTGCAAATATGACATTGAATATGAGACCTGCAATTTGACTGATAATGTCCATCCTTTTTGCACTTGAAACACTGGAAATTAAATGTATCACGGTTTTGATTAATATTACCTCTCACACCCTGTCTCTGACCATAGCTTAAACTTCTGCCTCTTCTGTGACTGGATTCGCCTTTGTTTCTTGACTCATCCTTTTCCTTCTTTACATTCGCTTGACCTTTTGTGCATGCTCAATGACCGGTATGGATCTCTCATCTAACTTCTATTCATGTGCTTCTAATGTTCCCTACAGACCGTCAATTGTCATAGTCCTCAGATCCTTCCCCCTAATAGTAGCTATAACATCAAATCGCTATGCCAAAGTACGAAGAATTTTCTCCTTGATTTGAACATCAGAAATAGTTTCTCCATTTTCCCTCAAGTTGTTGACAAGTTTTTGAGTGTACATAAAATAATTCATAATCTTCTTATTCTTTTCTTGTTGAAGCAACTCAAATTGTCTTATGTATGTCTACAGTCACATGTTCTGAACTGGTTCGGCACCTTGGTAGGACTAAAATAAAATGTCCCAAGCCTCCTTTAACGACTTTACATTAATAATTTTCTAAAACATAGATAAATCAACACTTTGAAAATTATGGTGGGTAGCCTGATCATCTTTGTTGCGAGCACGAGTCAAATCTCGCCTTTGCACCTCTGTCAAATTTTCAATATCTGAAGGTTCAGGAACTCCATTCTCAACAATCTCCCAAACACCCAAAGTTTTTAGAAAAAAATCACATTTGAACCATCCAAGCTTGAAAAATATTCTTCCCATCAAATTTGAAAACAGGACACGAAACGTACTACATAATTCCAACCATTTAGAATCTTCTAACTTAATAAGTGGACTACATTTATTATTGTCTTCTCAATTGTCAGGTGTGTTGTCTGCGTAAAATAGAACTAATTTCTTTAAAATGAACCTAAGCAACGCGCCTTCCTCAAATTTCAGAAACTTTATTGACAAAATTCCAATCTTTTGTCTTGCTAGTTTATGCAAGAAAAAACCACAGAAGCATTAACAGAAGAGGCAGCACAATTGAGACACAAATAGGGCAAACATCTAACGTCAACAGTGAGGTGCAAACTGGGCAGAAGCTAGAGTCAGCAAGCTGGGCAACGACGAGCAGAGTTAGGACACCAGACTGGGTAACGACGGTGACAAGCTGGGCAATAGCAGAACACAAACAAAGATGTGCTTGATATGTGATGCAACTTGGGAGATACAAATTGGATGAAAAGCTAGCTGATCAAATTGATTTGTCCTATTTTTTGGGTAACTAACAAGAACACACCGACGACCACTTCAGTTTTGGAGAAGTAATGGCCTAAGCGAGAGCAACTGGTCTTTTATAGATTTAGATGGTGCATGAAGAAGCAACTTAGAGCAAGTGGACGATAGAAATAAGGCAGAAACAAAGTGCTCTTTTTTGGGAAGGTGATGATTAGGACGGTGGTCACCTGGTGCCGGTGTAGCAACAACTACTGCATCAGAGGATGATGTTGAGATTCCTAAGCTTGCGGCTGAAGAAACCTTTGAAGCAATAGTTGATGAAGAGGGAGAGCAGAGCAAACTCTGATACCAGATGTAAAAAAACGTAAATGTTAGATATATGGTGTATATATCTACTTATTTTATTTTGGCATATTTTTATAAATTGGACTTATCAAATTTTTATTATCTTGGATTCAAAAATAATTATTTGGATAATATTCTAGATAGTATGGAATCCTATCTTGAATAGATGTGGATCTTGTAAAGACTTATGGTGCATTATGCGAATGTGGAGGCTGAAGGACATTGTTGGAATTTGCCTTGTGAATTAAGTGGTTTTCAATAAACATGTGCAACTTGTGTGTGTGACCTACGGCTAATGTCTATACGAGTAGTGTGCGTATTCATTGTGAGAGTCGTGCATATCTTCATAATGGAAAAAGAGAATCAAATGGGTATTACGTCAATGGTGTAGTTAGTGCATTAGGTTTTTGGAAAAACACAGCTGAAGGTATGTTGTTCTTTTTGGGTGGGAGATACACACTGTTGGTTTAATTGTTTATTGAATCAAGACTTGTTCTTCTTGACTTGTGCGTAAATGACATATATGGTTCTCTTGATTCTTGAATTGTGAGAATTAGTTGGTTATCTTTAAGCTGGAATTTTTATGGATCACGTCACCTGGGCTGAATGGTTTTGTGTTACGCCTTCTTTGATGTGTTGTCGTTGATTGGGTATTCTTGCAGTTGTGATTTTTGCAGAATTTTTCGTGACTTGATTATAAGTTCTGCGTAAATCAATCCATTATTGTTGTGACGACTTCCAGATTTATTTCAGTGGAGCTGGACTTTTCGAGAAGTTGTTCTTCTCTTTTATCTCAAGTGTATTATTGTTCTGTTCTTAGTTGATTGATCACTTGAGTTATTTTTAATAATTATCATTTTACTAATAGTTGTTTAGAAAAATCCTCTGTCGAGGTTAACACGAGTTGGTCGTGTTATTGGGTGTGAAAATCTTTCACGAGAAGTGAGGTTAAGAGATAGTGTCAAGGGTTGAGTGGCATCGACTCAATAAAGTCTTGAGTAAATCTATTGTATTTTAGTGAAAAAATTAATCTAGGTGAGGGCCCCATAGATGTAGGCAAGAAGTGCCGAACTATGTTACTAAATTTTTAGTGCCATTTGTTATTTCATTTGTTATTGATTTTTGTTTTTATTTGTGCCAGAGAAGATCACGTAAAATTGGAAAGTTTGCAAAACTATTAACCTCTATAGTTTTTCAATTGGTATCAGAGCGGGTCACTGAATCAAAACTTGGTACATCAAGTTGGTGAAGATCCGAGTTTCACAATTATGTCCATAAGAGAAGGAGCATCAATTATCAGGCCACCACTGTTGGACGAGTCCAATTATCCTATATGGAAATCACGGATGAGGGTCTTTATTTAGGCACAAGGTACAAAAGCTTGGCACTCAGTAGTACATGGGTGGACACATCTGCTGATTACTGATGATAAAGGAGAGGCAGTTCTAAAAGATCCATCTGAATGGACAAGAGCCAAAGAAGAAAGGGCACTTAGAAACTCACAAGCAATGCACGTAATTTTTAGTGCTGTTGATGAAGGACATTTCTCAATGATATCGACATGTGAGTCAGCTAAAGAAGCATGGGATAATTTGTAGAATATTCATGAAGGGTCCAAATCTGTAATAGCGTTAAAACTACAGATGTTAGCTATGAGATTTGAAGAACTGAAGATGGATGAAAATAAGACTATTGGGGACTTTCATGAAAGATTGTGCGATATAGTGAATTAGGCATATCAACTTAGGAAGAAATATTCCAATCTAAAACTAGTCAAGAAGACGATGAGATCACTACCTCTAAGATTTATTCCGAAAATTGTAGCAACCGAGGAGGCTCATAACATCAATGATTTGTCGTTGAAAAAGGTAATTGGAATTCTTACCAATTTATAAATGAATTTATTATGGGGTAAACAAGAAAGGAGCAATAGATTGGCACTAAACTGGAAAAGGTATGAATGATGTAAAAGATGAATCTGACGAGAATAAGGACATAGAGCTATTAACACTAGAGTTTAGTAAGTAGCTAAAGAGAGTGAAAAAGGATAGACTCGAGTTTAGGCAAAACAGTGGGAGCTCATCGAACAACAACTTCAAACAATAAGCCAAAACTCACAAAGGAGGGAGAAAGGTAAAGAGAATTCAATGCCATAAGTGTCAATGCTTCGAAGAAAAGAAAAGGAAAATCCTTTACTAGTACATGGAGTGAGAATGAATCTGAGAGTGAATATAGTGGTGAAGAAGAAATCGCTAATGGTGCTGCGTTAGTTGCTTTACATAGCAAAAGTCCAGTTACTTGCTTAACAGTAATTTAGAAGGAAGCAATTGAAGACAAAAAGGGGGAAATTTGAAAATTTTTGAGAAAAATGCAAACAACTCAGCTCAAGATCTAATATCAGATTATGATAGTAATGAAAGCGGTTCAGGTGATAAAAAGGAGAACATTTACGAGACTTACAAATTAATGTACGAAAAATGGGTAAAAACTTGTAGAAAGAATGAAAGATTGAAAGAAGAAAATTTATCCACTAAGAACACCATTCAAGGGTTAGAAAAGAAATTGAAATTGGCATTAAATGAGCTTGGTGAAGCTAGAATGAGATTAAAAAGTACCGAAAAGTGATTGAGAATGTTGAATAGAACACAGAAAAACTAGACAAGTTATAGGTTGTTTGGAATCGAATGAATTGGATTCAATTTATTAATTTTATGTAATTGAATTCAATTCATGCGTTTGGAATGCTAAAAAAGAGATGACTTGAATTCAATTCAACCATGTAATTGAATCTCATCTTTTTTATGAATTCAATTCACATCTCAAATGGTCCGATTTGGTGTGTGAATTGAAGAGTCAATTCTTTTTAAAACATTAAAAATTCTTTTTCCAAATATACACATCATAAATATACAAATTACTACAAAACACACACACACTGATTACATACTATTTTTAGTTATAGATAAAAAGGTCACATTAAGTAGTTGATTTCATTTTTATTGTTCTCCAAACAATGTAATTGAATTCAATTATAATATTTATAGATTTATTCCAAACAGTGTAAATCGAATTTAATTCAATCCCACAAATGTAATTGAATCCAATTCGTCAATAAATCCAATTCGAAAGTTTCCAAACGGCCTGTTAATAGAAATCAGTAAGGTTAAAGGAGATCTTTAAGGCATTGTCTATAAGGGTGAATGTTCCCAGGTGAATGATGAGAAAGATGACATATCCAGATCTGTCCAAGAAGAAACTTCAAGGAAGAATCGAAGGTTTGTACCCATATGTCATTTTTGTGGAGTTATCGAGCACATTAGGCCGAGATGCTACAATATGTTACAAATTGTGTTTCAAAGGGGTCAAAACTGAAAATCTAGACAATCTCTATTAAATTTCCAGCAACAACTCATGTTACCGAAGCACTCTTAGGTTAGAAAGGATGAAGTACAAGTACAAAGACGTAGTGAAGGAAAAACAAGAAAGTGTCCACATTCACAATTAGTTACTGCTTTTGAAGAAACTATTGAAACTAAGGATAAGTCAGTTACTTCAGATGAAGAAATCAATCAAACAGTTGATGACCGAGATAATGTGACAAGAAATAAGCCCAAGTTTGAATTTCTTCGAGGGGCACAGGAACTGTGTGCTTTATATTTTTGAAGTTTTTTGTTTAAAAAAAGAAAAATTAAAAAAAAAGTTTTGTCTTCTTTAGTTCTTCTTTAATTTTTATGTTGTCATTGTCGTCTCATCCTTTTAGTAGTTTGCATTGTAACGTTTATTTGGCTCCACCGAAGACTCTTCAACTCTCTTATCAATATGGATCTCTCTTTCGGCCATTTCTCTCTCTTTCAGGCATATCTCTCGGTGTTTTGAATGGTGGTAAATTGTCATCTTGACGTGCGTATGATTCTTCCGATGTACCTACTGTTGATTTTTATGTTTCTTTATTCATTGAGATTGATTGTGTTGAAGGCATTCTTCGTTTTGACACTATTGTCCCAAAGGGGAATTATTAGATTGTTTATAGTGACTATTCCATTCAAGGAGAGATTTCAAGATACATGTGTGACTATTTGTCTTACTTTTTGGCATCTTTTGTCCCAAGGGGGAGAAATTTGGATGATTGGATTATTGTTACTATGGAAGTTCTTTGGAACTTGATATTGGATTGAGAGGGAATTCATATGAATTGTAAATTTGATATCTATATGTTCAATTATGTGATTTAGGGGGAGTTTAGTATTTGTAACAAATATGTCAAAAAGGGGGAAATTGTTAGATATATGGTGCATATATCTACTTATTTTATTTTGGCATATTTTTATAAATTGGACTTATCAGATTTTTATTATCTTGGATTCAAAAAGAATTATTCGGATAATATTCTAGATAATATAGAATCCTATCTTGAATAGATGTGGATCTTGTGAAGACTTTATGGTGCATTACGTGAATGTGGGGGTTGAAGGGCATTGTTGGAATTTGCCTTGTGAATTAAGCAGTTTTCAATAAACATATGCAGCTTGTGTGTGTGACCTACGGCTAATATCTATGTGATCAGTGTGGGTATTCATTGTAGGAGTCGTGCAGATCTTCATAATAGAAAAAGAGAATCAAATGGGTATTGCGTCAATGGTGTAATTAGTGTAAATTGGGTTTTTGGAAAAACATAGCCGAAGGTGTGTTGTTCTTTTTGGGTGAGAGATTCACGGTGGTGGTTTAATTGTTTGTTGAATCAAGACTTGTTCATCTTGACTTGTGCATGAAAGACATATGAGGTTCTCTTGATTCTTGAATTGCGAAAATTAGCTGGTTATCTCTAAGCCGGAATTTATGTGGATCACGTCACCTGGGCTAGGCTGAATGGTTTTGTGCCGCACTTTCTTTGATGTGTTGTCGTTGATTGGGTATTCTTACAGTTGTGATTTCTGCAGAAGTTTTCGTGACTTGATTATGAGTTTTGCATGAATCAGCTCATTGTTGTTGCGACCACTTCTAAATTTATTTCAGTGGAGCTGGACTTTTCGGGAAGTTGTTCTTCTCTTTTATCTCAAGTGTATTATTGTTCTGTTCTTAATTGATTGATCACTTGAGTTATTTTTAATAATTATCATTTTACTAATACTTGGTTAGAAAAATCTTCTGTCGAGGTTAACAAGAGTCGGTCGTGTTATTGGGTATGAAAATTTTTCACGGGAAGTGAGGTTAAGAGATAGTGTCAAGGGTTGAGTGGTGTCGACTTAGTAAAACCTTAAGTAAATCTATTTTATTTTGTTGAAAGAATTAATCTCTAGTGAAGCACTGCAGCTGTAGGCAAAGAATGTCGAACTGCGTTATCAAATTTTTCGTATCATTTTTTATTTTACTTTTGATTAATCTTTATTTTTATTTATGTCATAGACGACCACGTAAAATTGAAAATTTTGCAAAATTATTAACCTCTAGGATTTTTCAGTAAATAACCAGTAATCTCAGTTTTGATTTAACAAATTAACGCCGTAAAGCCGTATCTCCGCTTACATGAACAATACCGATAACTTCCTCTATTTTTTTGAATTCACTCTTTTCTCTCTTCTTCATTGTGTACGCCGACTTAACATATACTCACACCAATAAGTAAATAACACCTAAGCTGCTTGGGTTAATTCACATATAAATAACAAGAAGCCGACAAAAAACAGCGGCATGCACAACTAAGCAGTCACACTCACATGTATGGCTACCGACAGCTCAGGAGACGGTGTCTTTGTATACATGATATGGCCCAGCACTATTGGACCATGCAACAACAGAATGGCGACCCGTATGGCCTTATCACTTCCACTTTCTCTTGTCCTTTACTCACCCTTACGACTAATAAGGTCATTCCTATCCTATAAACTTTTTGTAAGGTTTCGTTGGAAGCCATGAAAGTATTACCCCCTGGAGTGAGTATGCTGCTAACTTCTCCATGAGAATCTGAATGTCTTTCTTCTCTTTTTTTATCCACAAACGTTCTATAATCCCATTATATAGGAAATCTTTAATGAAGGACAAGGACATGTCTCAGCCATGCAAGCCCTATCTTTATGTCTTTAAGCGGATTGTGGATGATCAATCAAAACAGGTGTGAGATCCAGCAGATGCAAAGAATTGCCAGCAACTATTTCTTTTCGGCTCAATCTTTGTACATTCAGTCGATTATCGTCTTCAAAGATGCCAAGAACGTTTGTACGTGACACAGACACTGTCATTTCACACCGACCTTCTTAAATGTGTCAGCTGTGTACATCGATCATTAGTGTGGATGAATTGCAATTTGCATCAATTCCACCGACACTATCTAAGCACTTGACAAACTATTGAAATTGTTGACAAGCAAATTGCGTGTGACAGAAAAGACGTTCATTATTAAGTAACAAAGGCGTTGGCAATCTTATACTCGATGACTTCAATTATCAGATATTTTTGGTATGATATCTTAACTTGGAATTAGTTATTAGTAAATCATGAATGATCAATTAGGAAAGAAACTAATGTATTCATAAGCCTCTAAATCTTACATAAAAAGATTATATAAACAAAGGAATCAGCATTGAACAGATTAGATACTTCAACAAAGGGTATTAATATGAGCTACCTTGATGAAGAGATCATATTAGCAGAGATTGGTGTGGTTCTGATAGGTGAATAAATTAGTAGTGCAGAAATGGAATAAAGGTACGCACGTCTCTTTTGTCAAGGAGTTGATAAAACAAAAGACTGTTCAACAAAATGATGAATAATTGTGTTCAACTCTCTTTCATTTCACCATCTTAAGAAAATGACTGTTTCGGTGCTATATATATGTCTGTTAGCTTAAGAAAGTTCCTATTCTTACTGTTATCATTTGAAGCCTATTGAATGATGTCAAATCGTTCTTCAAAATTTAAGAAGTTTGAGGACCACCCTCCTTAATATTCTTTTGAGGACCACCCTCCTTAATATTCTTTGTACTAATATTTTGTTGTGCATTTGGCATGTATAATCAAGTGACGATTTCTAATTATTATATGCTAGGAAACTAACACAGTTCTAAGCCAAGTTTTATATTTGTATTATCAAAATATTCCATCAAAGACTGGTTTTGTTTTTAAGAATAATACTTTACATTTCAATCTTTATCTTGTTTATTCTAAAATTTAGTGTTACAGGTTTAAAAGATTGACTGAGGGATGCTAGGTGAATTTCAACACATCATTTAACTTATCTTGTAATCTTCAAAGTACATAATTTACATTTAAAAAAATTTACTATATACCCAAAAACAATTATGAGTTCTTTCAATAATTCAACTTCCAAAAAAAAATAATGACATACGAGCGAAATTTATCTCAATTTCTTCCAAATTGGTGTAATATCATTTGTAGATGAGATAACTCCTCCTAAGATAACTGCATGATTTTCTAAGGTATAAGCGTCTCAGATCAATTAGAAACAAAAATAAGAGAGTGCTTGGTTCACATAAAACAATAATAATAGAAATGAGAATAAATATATTAAGGAATGAGAATGGATATAATTATTATAACCATGATGGTTGATTAAGGCGAAAGATTAATTACCATTATCATTAATAGTGGTTGGTTTGTTAAAAATCTTAAGAAATAAAACTTTATTAAATTTTTGTTTTACATCAAATTTCAATATATTATAATATATTGTATTTTAATATATTCTAATTAATTATATTGTTTTGCTAAAAAATGAAATTTAAAATTTGTTCAATTTTTGTTTTACATCAATTTTTAATATATTCTAATTAATTATATTTAATTTTGATATATTCTAATTAATTATATTTTTTGCTAAAAAAGGAAACAAAAAAATTTGTTAAATTTTTGCTTTGCATCAAATTTTAATATATCCTAATTAATTATATTGTTTTGCTAAAAAGGAAAAAATAAAAATTTGTTAAATTTTTTTTACATCAAATTTTAATATTTTTAATTGATTATATTTAATTTTAATATATTTTATTTAATTATATTGTTTTGTTAAAAAAGAAAAAGTAATTGTCCCTATCACGCCCATGACACTACTGTCACAGGTGTCAAGCCCGTGACATTCCTCTCATAGGCACGATAGCGGTCTCTCATGTCGGTGATTCATTCCTCTTGGGAGGTATGAAGTAATTCAAAAAACTCGAATATAAAAATATTGTTCATATAATGATAATATATAATTAACTGACTATTTTTTATTCCTTAACTATTGATATTTTCCCAAACCAATCAATTAAGCACCCCTTAAATAGAAATATAGTTCCAATATAGAACAATGTTGATTCAAGTCCACCCTTTGTTATAAATAGTGGGTTTACATTAGGGAAGAAAAACATATTTTTATTCATCGGAGTACTCTTCCTTTAGCTAGTCCTGCACTCTTTCTAAATTCAAGTTAACAAAGAGGGAATAGATTATCTAAGAATAACTTCAGACATCCATCTAAAACGAGTGTATGGAACTTTAAGCAAAAGGTCAAGTCCTGGGAAAACAAGTGAGTAAAGTGCAGAGCATTTCTCCTCATGGAAATTGATCAAATTCATATTCCTCCTGGTGAGGAGGATTTAGCGAC
>JAOQMS010000178.1:5755611-5771086 GCA_027563885.1 Erythroxylum longipes
CATAGCAGATGGATTACCAACTATGTAAGTGGTTTGTAATTCTTTGGTCACTACCTCCATGGTA
Source organism: Erythroxylum longipes (assembly GCA_027563885.1). Classification (NCBI taxonomy): domain Eukaryota; kingdom Viridiplantae; phylum Streptophyta; class Magnoliopsida; order Malpighiales; family Erythroxylaceae; genus Erythroxylum; species Erythroxylum longipes. The sequence goes on from JAOQMS010000178.1 coordinate 5,755,676, forward strand.
TACAAAAAAAAAAGAGGGAATAGATTAAAAAGTTCCAAACTTTATACTAAAACTTATGTTGGGCACATGCTGAACCTAGATAAATAGATCCATAGTTATTCCAGATGCATTCATAAAGGTAAATCAATCAAAATTTACACAAGCTTACTCAATTACCAACTTATTGATTAACCAAAAACTCTATCCAAGAGTGGATAGGATCCAAGTCTTCGTATGTGATATGGCTTTGGTGGATTACTCTTTAAAATATTCCACAGAACTCTTGGAATACTATCATCGCTGTTAATGTTATCTCTAGCCTCAGTTTCAATATTCCATTGCAATTTCCAAATTGAAGAGTAATCTTCTTGGTTAAAAATATCTCATTATCAAGTTTGAACTGCCTCCTAGTTTCTACTAGCCACCATGTGTCTGCACTTAACATGTATCTTACGAGTCTTCCTCAACTCTGCATTTACTCAAATGATTTTGAATTATGAGCATCTCATCATTCTTAAATTTAGTGGTTAAGACCAAGCGATTGTCCATTTTGATACCAAACTAAAAGACGAAACTGATAAGAAGAACTAGGATACATATACATATAATGGAAGCACTTTTGTTCTTTGTAACTTTAAGAAACAGGAACGAAACAAAAAACAAAATAGAGGGAGACTGAGGTCCAATCTATACCACACTGAAAAGATTAGTTCCAACATGTACAACGTGGTTCAGAATTCACGTGTCTTCTCTGCTATCTTCTCTTCACTGAATTTATCATTACCCTCCTCTGTATTCCACAAAGATTTTTGTCTTCAGGCCATTTGCGGAACCTGCAACTGTGGACCTTGTTTCGATTCCATGTAAAGTTCCTAACTGTAAGAAACAAATTTCTGGTTTTTCCTTGTAGATCCACTTCTGTTTTCCATTACTTGCCTGACATCCAATTGCCAAAACTCTGCATTCTGACTTTTTTTAGTTCTGTACTCTGTTTGATGTCAAGAACCAAGCTTTTCTGCTGAAGCTCACTGTCTCTTGTTCTCCTTGTTCTCAAGGAGAAGAATTTCATTTCCGGTCATTGATTGCAAGAGGAAATAATGGAAAATCATACTTCAGTCCTCGGATACAAAACATTTTTCTATGAGGAGGAATTCCAGTTGCAGGTACTTATCTGTTCACTTTTTATCTATGTTTCTTGGTTTTGATCCATTACAGTATATAAAATTCAAGCAACCAGATTTGGCGTTTATTTTCGAATCTATAATCAGCTCATGCATATATTCTTTCAGTTCGTTTTACCGTTTTTTATTCTTTTAATTGGATTCGTCGGTCTTAAATACAGAATTTCTTGCGAAAAGCAAAGCTACTTTCTGTTCAAGTGGTTTTGGAGATTTAAGATGATTACAGTCTGATTTCAACTAATTGTTAAAAATTGTTACCTTTTTAATGATGTTGTGACTTTTACTTGCTAAGCAAATCAAATCCATAACACTAGAGACAGTAATGAGTGACTTCGAAGGCTATACCTACCCCATCTTTTCTTTGTCTTTAATGGTAAACCAATAATCCACAGTAAAGACAAAATTGACGTTCTAACGTTACCTTTGCACTCCATACTCTCGCTCTCTGTCTGTATCTTATTTGTTTCATGCGTCATAACAACTGGTTGCATTATAATTGTTGCCAATTCTGTACTAACAAATATGCTTTGGTGTGCTCATACCAGTATTATATGAAGGGCATGATTTAAACATCAGTACTCTGATTTGGGATGTGATCCCCAGGATGGTTGCAATAATTGAAGGCTTTGCTTTGATTATAAACATCCCCTGATTGATTATTCCACCCATTCTTTTTGCCTCCAATGGCCAAATGCACATTCCTTTTCTTCCATGTGCTTTCAAGCGTTTCCTTCCTATTCTTGTCAAGTTTCCCGCCTTCTTTCTCTTTGACTGTTGAAACTCGGGCCCTGCTTCGGTTCAAAAACCAGCCTCTCAATGCGTTGGATTCCTGGAAAGATACAGAGTCTCCGTGCATGTTTTCTGGGATCACTTGTGATCCCAATACAAACAGAGTAACTGCAATCTCACTTGGAAACAAGTCTCTTGCCGGTGAGATTTCTCCATCCATTGCTGCACTTGAAAGCCTTACTACCCTTTCGTTGCCTTGTAATCACATTTCTGGGAAGCTGCCTTACCAGCTTACTGACTGTAGAAATCTTAGAGCTTTGAATCTCACCAGAAATGGATTGGTTGGTGTCATACCCGACCTTTCGATGTTGAAACCCTTGGAGCATCTTGACCTGTCATTTAACTTCTTCACTGGTGGGTTTCCCATCTGGTTGGGAAATTTAAGCTCACTGGTTAGACTTGGTCTGGCAAAAAATCAATTTGATCAGGGAGAGATCCCTGATAACATTGGAAATTTGAGGAACTTGACTTGGCTCTTTCTGTCAAGTTGCAATTTAAGAGGAGAGATTCCTGAATCCATCTTTGAGCTGAGGGAATTGCAGACACTTGATATTTCGAGGAACAAGATATCGGGGAATATTCCAAATTCAATTTCCAAAATGCCTAAGCTTACCAAGATTGAGCTATTCGCCAACAATCTGACTGGCGAGATCCCATCAGAGCTTGGAGAACTGACCCTGTTGCGCGAAATTGATATATCTTCGAATCAACTACATGGGGCACTGCCCGAGGTCATTGGCAATTTGAAGTACTTAAAGGTTTTTCAATTGTATGACAACAACTTCTCAGGACGGCTCCCTGCTGGTTTTGGAGAGATGCGCCATCTTGATGGATTCTCAATCTATAGAAACAGCTTTTCAGGGGAGTTCCCAGCAAATTTTGGTAGATTCTCTCCACTGAACAGTTTTGACATATCTGAGAACCAATTTTCGGGTGATTTCCCGAAATTCTTGTGCAAAAATGGGAATTTAGATAACTTGCTTGCTCTGCAAAATAAATTTTCTGGGAATTTCCCAGATACTTATGCTCGGTGCAAAACTTTAAAGCGGTTCAGGATCAGCAGAAACCTCATGTCTGGGATGATTCCTGATGAGGTTTGGGCACTCCCGCTTGCCAACATTATCGATGTTAGCGATAATGACTTCACTGGAGGGATATCACCTGAAATTGGTATGTCTATCAGCTTGACCGAGTTATTTCTGCAGAACAACAAGTTTTCAGGGCCCCTCCCATCAGAAATGGGTAAACTGACGAATTTACAGAAGCTTCACTTGTATAACAATAGGTTCTCTGGCTTCCTACCTTCTGAAATCTGTGATTTAAAGCAGTTAGGGTCCTTGCTTCTGGAAAGAAATTTGTTGACAGGATCCATACCATTAGACCTGGGTGAATGTTCCAGTTTGGTGGACTTGAATCTTGCTTTGAATTCTTTAACTGGTTATATACCGCATACCTTTTCACACATTAGCTCTTTGAACTCTCTTAACCTATCACATAATAAACTGACTGGTTTTATTCCCGAAGATTTGGAGGAGTTGAAGCTAAGTTCCATTGATTTGTCTGCAAATGAGCTGTCAGGAAAAATTCCAGCTGTTCTTTTGACCATTGGTGGAGTTGGAGCTTTTCTTGAGAACAAGGATCTCTGCACTGAAAACAATTCCCAAACCCTCCTGTACTCAGGTGTGAAAGTTTGCATGAGAAAACAAAGTCGGGAAAGGAAATATAAAGAGAGGATGGTCTTGTTTGCTGTCATAACATCCACCTTGGTCTTTATTTTAGCTGGTTTTCTGCTTATGAGTTGCAGAAACTTGAAGCATCATGAAGACATGGAAAGCATTTTAGAAGAGAAGAAGGAAGGAGATGGAAAGTGGAAACTTGCACTTTTCCACCAACTAGATATCGAAGCCGATGACATAAGCAAGTTGGAAGAGGAAAATTTAATTGGAAGCGGTGGTACAGGAAAGGTGTACAGGATGGAGCTAAAGAAAAATGGCTGTACAGTGGCTGTAAAACAATTATGGAAAGGAGATGTTCTAAAGGTTTTGACCGCAGAAATGGAAATTCTTGGGAAGATTAGGCATAGAAATATATTAAAGCTTTATGCTTGTTTACTTAGAGGAGGATCTAGCCTTTTGGTCTTTGAGTACATGCAAAATGGTAATCTATTTCAAGCACTTCACAGAGAAATCAAGACTGGGGAGCCTGAATTGGATTGGTATCAGAGGCATAAAATTGCTCTGGGAGCTGCAAAAGGAATTGCATATCTGCACCACGACTGCTCGCCACCAATTATTCATAGAGATATAAAGTCCAGTAACATTTTACTTGATGAAGATTATGAGCCAAAAATCGCTGATTTTGGGATTGCAAAGCTTGCAGAAATAAGTTATGATGGGTGTGATAACAGCCATCTTGCTGGGACTCATGGATATATTGCTCCTGGTGAGTTCTCTAATACATTGTAATCAGTTATACCTTCTTAGCCATTTCTTGACACTCGAAAAGTTTTTCTCAAATTGTAATCATTTCTTGCTTACTCGGATTCGCAGAGATGGCATACTCTCTGAAGTTCACTGAAAAGAACGACGTTTTTAGCTTCGGAGTTGTGCTACTAGAGTTGATCACAGGGAAACGACCAGTCGAAGAAGAATATGGAGAAGGCAAAGACATTGTCTACTGGGCTTCAGTTCATCTCACTGATCGCGAAAACCTGACCAAGCTGCTGGACAAGGAGATTGTTTCTGAACATGTACAGGATGGTATGATCAAAGTATTGAAGATTGCAATACTTTGCACTACAAAGCTTCCGAATTTGCGTCCTAGCATGAGAGAGGTGGTGAAGATGCTTGTTGATGCTGATCGTTGCCCCATAAAGAACCAAGACATGAGCTCTGATAAAGATCAGAAGCCTTTCATCTAGTGGCTTTGGTAGATAGTAACAAACCAAGCCAATGTTTCATGATTCAAGAACTTCACTGTTGGTCTTGGATGGATATGATTATACTTGAGAAGCAGAGGTTTTAGTTTTTGCCATTTCATTTAATGATTTCATATTATGAGATGATATGGGGTTGCATAATTTTTCTGTCAATTTTGATTTGTGCTTGTAAATTATTTAACTTTGTATTTCTCCTGAAGATGTATTGCAATATCCATATTAGCAATAATTACATTATCCATCTTGTAAGGATCGTCTTTATGAATAGTGAATACTACCAGAAAATAATTAATCTTTTCTTGAAAAGTTCAGAAACGCTAGAGAAAAAGTCAAAATCTTGCAGAAGTGACCCAGTAAATGCGTTTATCAAGTTACTTTACATGATGCTGATGTAATTATCGTAACAACTCCCACCATCCGTTTCAACTTATAATAACTCTTGCGTTTGCATATTTGATATAACAAGTACTGATTTATTTATTCGATTCTGTGTTATCTGGATATAGTTGATACCCTAAGAACGGGGTATAAATAAAGTAAAGAGAGTGAAATTTTGACTAGTCTTACAAAATCTGCGAAGTCAAAATTGATTGGGCCTTGCATTCCAAATCCCAAAACTAATGAACTCTATTGCTTTCTTCACTACGTCTCTACTTTTAAAATGAAAATATAAAATTAATATGAGTTAATTAAAAAAAATCTCAAACCTTATTTAATCTTGCAATATAACTTCAACTTTAAAAATTTCAATCCAAAATGACGTCATTATGTTAAGCTTGATTAAAGTTTACGAGTATAAATATTTAATATTTCTGTTTTATGTGTCAAATTATGTCATTAATATTAATGAAAATATTAATATCGAGTTAGAATTAAAAAATTGAATTACCATTTTTTCAATTTAGGTTATAATTATAAAATTTTGTAAAGTCTGATTTTTTTTGTAATTAACCTAATTAATATTGACAAATAGAAGTTAGAAATTTTCAAATGCACTATATCAAGTATACTTACGTTGGGAGTTGAATGATGAGATCAACTCCTACCGTCAATAAACTAAAACAGATTGAAAACATGAAGTACTGATTTTGGCTTGGAGACGGTGAGTTGCTTTTTTAATTAAATTATTATAAAATAATTCCAAATCTTGTCTCTCCAAAACTTACCCTCTAAGAGTTGTCTCGATTCCTTCAATTATGTATTTAAGTGGAAAAAAAAACATTATTGGCAGCATATACACACTCAATTATTGTATGTATAAAATAATAAACTTGAGATCAACATACTGAGTCATGAAAGGGTCACTCTTGAGTTGTTCAAATAAACGTTAAAGAGTAAGGAGTAAGACACATTCTGTGTCAAATTTTCACCATTTGCATGGGACTTTTCAAATGACTTGGTCTTTGGTCTCCTCTTCACAACCTCAACACTTAATTACCTACCAACTAGTTCAATCATTACCTCTATGCTTTGCTCTCAAAACCACCATGAAATTTCCATATCTCATCATCTTCTTCTATGGATTTTCTGTTCTATAGAGCCCCTCCTCTTCTCTTGTTTATATTCAATTTCTGGGTTCCAGTCACTTACTCGCTGTCAACAGTCTCCATTTCCAAGACTCCTAGTCAGACTCTGGTCTGTGCTCTAGTGCAAGATGGGAATAGCCAACAATCATCTCTAACTTGTTCCAGCTTTCCTGTCGGAATTCAAGTGCCTGTCAATCCTAATATTTCGTTTTCTGGGATAGTATCCGGAGATGGATTCGTGTGCGCTTTGACTTCTTTCCATTCCTACTCCATTTCATCTATGGTTTGCTGGAGATTCTCTACCAACGGTACTGGTATGTACCACAAACGAATTTATGAGGGCCCTGAGATAAGGGAACTCAAGGCCGGTAATCGTCATATCTGTGGACTTGTCAATGAAAATAATCGTCTTCGGTGCTGGCAATGGAATGATCTCGAAACTAGCACAGCTCCAGCCTACTCAAGCATCGCAGTTGGTGACGAATTCGTTTGCGGGTTGGTAGGGCGTGGGGTTGTTAAGTGCTTGGGGAATGCCACTAACATCGAGGCTCAATCTCCGAGTGGTAACTATACCTCGATTGCGGCTGGATCTAGACATGCTTGTGCTCTGACTTTTGATAACGAAATGGAATGCTGGGGAGAGATGGTCGGCGAAAAACCGGTAGGCAAATTCACGTCCATGGAGCTGGGAGAGAATCGTAGCTGCGCCTTGCGAGTGAATGAAACAGTAGTCTGTTGGGGAGAAAATGATTTCAGTTTGCCGCAAAGTCTGGAAGAGACTTATTTTGTAAGTATTGAAGCAAAGAGAGACATTTTTTGCGGAGTGGTGAAACGTAACTTTTCGTTGTATTGTTGGGGCAATGAAAATTTGGAGTCGAGATTAAAGGTGTTTGATTCAGTAATGCCAGGCTCGTGCAGCAGTTCTTGTCCTTGTGGACCCTTAGCACAAAGTGGCACATTTTGCCCCGAGGGATATAGCATATGCGAGCTTTGTTGGCACGACATGAGTGTTAAGCCTGTTAACGAAACATCAACACAATCGCCATTATTGCCGCCATTGTCCCAGCCTCAAATTCAATGGAACCGAGAGATGATAGCTCTCCTAGTGGTAGGGTGCGTGGGAACATTGACTTTGTCGCTAGTCACCACATTCTTTGTTTACAAATACTACAGGTGTAGAGGCTGCAGAGTCCACGATTCAGGTCGCCTCAATGAAACTGGACTTCCAGTCGAACAAGGCCTAAATCGACCACAGAAGCCGCAACGGCTGGTGCTTGAGAAGCGACTGAGCCGGTTAGCTAGTATTGGAAATGCAGGTCAATTAACGGAGTTCTCTTTACAATTACTCCTAAAAGCTACCAACAATTTCTCTGAAGATCGCAGAATTGGAATAGGAAGCTTCGGATCAGTCTATCTAGGCCTATTAGGAGACGGTTGCCAAGTTGCAATCAAACGAGCTGAAGTATCAAGAACATATTCGTACGCAATAGGAAACAAGCGACAGGAAGACAAAGACAGCGCATTTGTCCACGAGCTCCAATCCTTATCTCGCCTAAACCACAAAAACCTCATACGTCTACTAGGGTTCTATGAAGATAGCAACGAGCGTATCTTAGTCTACGAGTACATGCACAATGGCACCCTCCACGACCTTCTCCACGAGCTCCAGAACCCACCCTTAATGTCATGGCCTGCACGAATCAAGCTAGCTCTAGATGCGGCAAGAGGCGTTGAGTACCTTCATGAATATGCAGTGCCACCCATCATCCACCGCGACATAAAGTCATCAAACATCTTGATAGACTCAAAATGGACAGCCAAAGTATCCGACTTCGGCCTCTCTCTGATGAGTCCGCCCGACGACGAGTCCCAACTCTCGCTCATGCCGGCAGGCACCTTAGGATACATGGACCCGGAGTATTACAGACTCCAACAGTTGACCACTAAGAGCGATGTGTACAGTTTTGGGGTGGTACTGTTAGAGTTGATATCTGGGTACAAGGCCATTCACCGAAACGAGAATAAAGTTCCTAGAAACGTGGTGGACTTTGCGGTCCCGTACATTGTGAAAGACGAAATAGACAGAGTTTTAGACCCGAGAGCACCGCCGCCAACGCCTTTGGAGATAGAAGCTGTGGGGTATATAGGGTACCTAGCGGCAGATTGTGTGACGTTTGAAGGCAGTGAGAGGCCGTCGATGACGGAGGTTGTAAATAGCTTAGAGAGAGCGTTGGCTGCATGTTTGGTCCGTCCAACGTCGTTGTCGCGTTCCATCACTGGGTCTGGGTCTTCCACCTAATCACTCCTGGAAATGGAATTGGCCAACTTATTCATTTTTTTTCTTTTTTCATGTGAAGGGGTCATACTCATACCTGTATGTCTGATGAATTGTTTAAAGATGAAGAGCATTAGACTCAACTGCCAATACTTAACTCCATGACATCTGCTCTTTAATTGCTTAGGAATAGGATAAATGGTTGTTGTAAGTTGTAACCGATAAGGAAACGGTCCAAGAGTAAGCAAGCGACCTGTTTTATAGGCTGACTTATTATCGACTATCGAGTTAGACTTAGTTGTAATAAAATCTAAATTTACAATAAAATTTGTAATTTTAGTTCAAATTTTAAAAAATATTATTAAACTATTCTAATTTTTTATTGATTATAAAATCAATTTTATTAACAAAAAAACTTAAAATTAAACAATTTTTACAATAAATTAAAAACTAAAATATTTTAACATCATATTTAAAGTTTGAACTGGTATTATAAAATTGAGTAACGATTTATTATTCAAGCATGATTTTAAAAAAATTGCAACAAATTTTGTAATTTTAGCTTAAATTTTAAAAAATAATATTAAAATATTCTAGCTTTTAATATATTATAAAATTAATTGTATTATAAAAACTTAAGATTAAAATATTTTATAATAAATTAAAAAATAAAATATTTTAACGTTATTTATAAAATTGAGTAAATTTTAAATCTTTTTTACAATTAACCCCTCATTATTCAAGCATGATATTTGTCTTTCTTAAGAGGTTAGATTATCGATATACATTTATATATATTATTAAGGTCAATGTTACAAAATTACCTTAGAAAGCATTAATCCTAATAATTATAAATACCTCCAAAATGATGATGGTCATCAAATTAAGTTATTAAAAAAATAGTAAATTACTTTGATTTTATGGTATTGTTTAATGTTAAAAATATGCCCATCAATGATAATGCTTCAAATCAAATCTTCCTACATTCATAGTCAGCACCGTGATTAAGTAAAAATGAGATCATTTAGTTAATGATATGAGATAGTTTATAATATAAGAAATTGAGTAGAAACTTTAAAACAAACAAATTAATAACTTTATGGAAACAATAAGTTAAAACCCGAATCATCATTATAGATAAAGACATTTCATATTTTCCACATCTATTTTGTATTACAGAGGATTTTTCCAATATCTTAAACTAATTTGATACCTTTATATTTAGTAAGTTAAAAAAAGAAACGCTTGCCATTAATGAAGTGTCTTCATAATTTTATTTAATGTTTATAAGTATAAAGGTGAAAAGTATGGTAAATTTTCAAAACTATATCAATTTTGAGGGCTTATCTCAAGTTTGTATCATGTTTGATATAACTACAGATAACCAGCCATTGGTATCATTGCCAATTGGAGATGTTCCCTCTCCAGGTTGCATAGAAATTGATGTTGAAAGCAGTTAGCTACTCCAAGAGAGTTTTTGTGTTTTTATTTGTTTCATTCAATTTTCATGGAGGAAATGATGGTCTGAACTCGGCCAGATGCTAAAATACCCTGCAAATAAGAGTTGGCGACAATTCTTTTGCTATAGCTTTGATATATATGTCTCTTCACATGGCAATCAAATCAAATTTCCTTCATTCACATTAAGAACAAGGATTTCCAATAGCAACTGTTCTTGATAAATGCAAGTATGTAATATTGGCCAAGGAGGCAATAGATGAGACCGCTTATTAGATTTTCAACATGTAATGTTATGTGTCTAATAATAATACACCTTTATACTAAACAGCCTTTTTATCCGTCAGGAAAAGAGAAAAGAGTTAGGAGTAAAGCTGCATGTTACTGAATTTTTGCAGACCCTGCATTTTAGCAAAACTTTCACTCAGTCCTTATTTTTTCATGTGAAAAAAAGGTACAACCAGTCACCAGATTACCTTTCTTAACTTTCCATCTTCTATATCTGTGCAGCCAAAGTCACCTCTTCCCTAGACTTGAGCAATTTCGTGAAAGCATCGTCGATTTGGGCAAATACTTCCTCTATTTCAACATTTCCATTGACCTGCAATCAATAGGAGTAGTCCTCAAATTTACGACAAAGAGGAATCTGTCAAATAATGAAACAAGGAACCTTTAGTGCCAACCACCATCCCTCCTGCTAGCAGACAATGCATACACGTACACATTTAATCTTAACGCATTTGTAAAGGTAATAGCTTTATATGTTATGTTCAGGGAACTTAATTTACAGATTTGGTGGATATTGTTTTTTATTACAATGCTAATTGATCAGTCAGTTCGTTGACATCAAAGTATAAGCAGAACCAAAAGGACAAATAACATTAGGGAATGAAGAAAAACACAAAAGTCCATCAAATTTGACACTTTTTACTTAGCTAGGTGTACTATTTGTTCTAGTTTTACCAATTAAAGAATATGAAAAGAACATATAGAACAAGAAAAATATTTGATTATATTAAAAGAACATATAGAACAGGAAAAATATTTGATTATATTAGTTTGTTAACACTTATATTCTACAACCAATGATCACTGGTATTTACTGTTGAGAAGCTAAGTTTTTGTTCATTAAATCTGCTCTTGACATTTTCTGCCTTATGATTACCACAGATGAGCGTCTATCTTATCAGATCCTTTCCATCTGCACTCTAGTAAAACGTCAACATAACACCTTCAATCAGGGGGAATATCAGCTGAAAATGGTCCAATAGCTACAATCAATCACTAACCACCAGAGGCTTCCTATTGATCAACTAAGAGTGCAACTCTCCACTCATTGTTAAAGGTAATTCCCACATTACCCATGCAACTAGTTATTCCAATCAGGCCTAAATAGCCCAGAGCATGAGCCTCTGTTGAGTTCAGGACTCAGGAGTAATCAAATTCAAAATTTGATATCTTTCTTGGGTTAATCTTCTTATAAGAGTCAAGGGAACTGTGAAAATGGAAGGTCCATATATTTGGCAACAGGTGTTTTCCAAACTCACCTACCCATATCTCATCATGTAGCTATATTGGAGCATTTACTAGCAGCATCACCATCAACTAAATCTATCCTTATACTGAGAAGCTTAAGTTTTCCACAAAGTATCAATTTTGACATTACCTATACAAGAGAGAGAGAGAGAGAGAGAGAGAGAGAGAGAGAGAGAAAGGAGGTAGAAAATATCCCATGCCTTGAATGTAACATCTTCATACAAAGAAAGTACCGCTTCCACATTCTGATGATGAGTTCTTAACCGCAACTTCACCTGTAAATCACCATTTTAAGGAGGAAACAATATTATCAATTTAACTGCAGTAAACAAAGTCCATGGGATTAGAAGTTCAAAGAGATAAAGTCTTATAAGGTCAAAACATATAAAGCTTCTTTTAGAATGTGCCTTCTCTTCAGTGTCATCAAAACGTTGTGTAAGCCTGGCAGCAATTTCTTCAGTCTCAGGTGGAGAATACTTCAAGTGGTATATCTTCCCAGTGACAGGATCTAATCTACGACCAACCACCCTCTCAACAAGAATCTCTTCAGGGACCTGAAGAAGAAAGTGCAAAATTTCAAGCAATTAGAAGGAGATATTGCTGTCTCTTAACTTCTGATTATTTATTCTAATGATGAAAAATCCTAACGAAAAAATGGAGAAAGAACATCACTAAAACATGATGCTACATCCTGTTTTCTCCTTTTTACCTTCTTTTTTTAATATTTTCTTTTCCCTTCAATGTCAATGATTGAATCAAACTATCCAAAGCTGCAATATTTTATACTGTCAACTTAGACCATAATAATATTTGTAACTAAACTAGAGTGCCATATTTAGTTCATATCAAAAAACAAGAAGTAGCAACCATGAACGGATAATTATAAATTGAATTCACAATGAATCCTTACTTCTAGTAAAATAAAAAGATCAGGCCGGAAACCAAAATTTTCAAGAGCGGTTGCTTGAGAAGAGCTCCTAGGATATCCATCCAAAAGCCAGCCTTTTTCTTGAGAATCTGGCTGCGAAAGACGATCCTTCACCATCTGCGGGACAGAAATTTTAGAGACCAACAAGATGAGATTGTTTAAAAGAAAAAGTGAGATAATTTCTATTGTACAAAAGTTGATAGAATTTTATCATTTATATACCATGACAACTATTTCATTGGGAACCAACTGTCCTTTCTCCATGTGTTCTTTTGCTTGGTTTCCATTTTCACTCCCTGAAGCAATTTCTGCTCTCAATAGGTCTCCAGCAGCAACATGCACCAAGTCATACTGCATTTATGAGGTCTTTGATTCAATATGTTTTTCTCAATGGATAATTTTAAATGAGATACATGCAGCAAGTCTTCTTGCCTGTGTTAGGTATCTACTAATCATTTGCAAAAATACAAGCTATCCAATCAATAGCCAAATTTTAAATTGAATGAGTATAAAAACCAAGGGCATGGCCCTATTGCTTTAACAATTTATGCTCATCTGAACATTTAACCCAGCATCACTTAAATTTAGATGATGCAAGATTGTGTCTGAATTTAGTTCCTTTTCCCTTTCCATTTTGAAAATCACCACCAATATCCCAGATATGAATCTCCTAATCTCCAAACAGACTATTAGTAATCAAGGATAATCAGAATCTGCCAACCCAAATAACAAACAGTTCGTGACAGGACTAAAGGAAATAAACATCTTATGACAAGGAATATACGAAACTAAGTTCAAGCATTTAGAATTTAAAAAAAAGAGAAGCACTAAAGCAGATAATTTGTTGATATACCACGTTAGCTGGAAAAGGGGCCAGAAACATTAGCTCCACTATGAAAAAAGAACTTTTTATCTCACAACACAAAGTAAAAGGAATTGATTAAAGAACGAGAATAGAAATTAGGTAAAAAGGCTTACTTTCTTAGTGATGAGCTCACACTGAGTACCTTTACCAGAAGCAGGAGCTCCTGATATCATTATCTTCAAGGGTTCCGGCTTAGCTGCTGCCATCACCTGCACATTTTCAATAGAAACCACCACTTCATCAAAAACTCTCCTCCATATTTCTCAAATAGCAACACTTATAAACACATCAACAATAAACAAGTATACAGGTATGTATCCGTCCATGAATCAAATTAAAACGATCTAAACCAAAACAGAAAAATGAAAATTGGGACAATTCCAGAATTACCCGAGGGGAAGTCCTGTAATTGGATGCTGAAAGAGACAAGAACTGGGTCTGACGAGAACGCGAAGAGAAAGAATAAGAATTTCTGAACAAAAAAGGAAATGACAAATGGGTTGAGTTGGATGATGATGAAGAGGAAGAGGGCATTTGGTATATGCCTTGACGGTTCCCATTGCTTCTCACGCCAAAATTCACGCCACTGAGCGAACTTGTCGCCATTGTTCTCCTCTCTCAAACTCACTCAATTTGAGGGAAAAGGAGAACAGCAGAGAGATAAAGAGAAACTGAGAGTCGGAGGTGGTTTTGTTCCCCAAAGGTGGATTGTTAGTTCCGGAAGAAGACGGGTACAAACGCAGCCTCTCCGTGGAACCCACTCCGCCCCTCAACTTAGAACACCGTTTTTTTAATAAATTTGCTTCACTGTTTTTATGTTGAAACAACGTCCGATTGGTGTTTAATTATTTCAATTTATGTTTTTGACTTAGAGCTCTGAGTTGATTAGATTTGACTTCAAATGTTGAGTTATTTCGTTTTTTACTTCACGTATTTAAATAATAAAGAGTAACACATCACATGTTTAGGATTTCTTTTACCAACAGGAAGATTAAGAATATTTTAGAATCTATTATTAATTGTATCTTTCTTGGTAATAATTGCATCTCCTTATTAAGATAATTCTATATGCTAATTCTTGGTAATAATTGCATCTCCTTATTAAGATAATTCTATATGCTAAACTTTTTATAGTTTTTTATTTTACTATTCAAATAAAAAATTGATTATGTTAATTTTTGTTATTTATGTGAATGACAAAACTAAGAGGAAATGTTAATCTCAACAACAACAGTGGATATGCTTGCAACTAAGAGGAAAGAATTTCTTATAGGGTGGTAGAGGGTGGACAGTTCAAAGTGAGATATGATGCATGTGCATTAAGCATTTTGAATTTCCCAAAAGTTCAGGGACATTTCACGTGCAACATTATCATTTAGGAAGGAAATGAGCTTAAAATGGCTGGAGAAAAGTGGGGTAAGTTCGAAGTAATTGACGACAGTAACATATGTGTTGAACCTGTAGGAAATATTATGTTTACTTTGGTTTAATTGACGACAGTAACATATGTGTTGAACCTGTAGGAAATATTATGTTCACTTTGGTTTAATTGACGACAGTAACATATGTGTTGAAACTGTAGGAAATATTATGTTTACTTTGGTTTACTTAGGCCTAGTTTGGTTGGCATAGATTCTTACTTAAGAAAGTGATCTTTTTTTTAAAATTTATATTATCATGTTTGGTTCAATTTTTTGAGTAGTTAGGAAAGTAAAAACTTTCTCAATCTAAGAAAAGTAGTAACACTTTATTTGAATTCTAAATCTCATCACCCCTTGGTATTTAGATTACTTTCCTCAAGAATTTAATCTAAAAAATATGCTAGTCAATTCAATTCTTCCTTCTCTCTCAATTCAATTCTACGAAAACTCTTTTATAATAATAAGGAATTTATTATTATTATTATTATTATTATTATTATTATTATTATTATTAT
>JAOQMS010000178.1:5802545-5831097 GCA_027563885.1 Erythroxylum longipes
TCCCGACTTACCGCAACTACAAATTTTAGTGTGCAGAGTCAGGTAAATTTCGCAGTGCACTCGACACGCGCTGTCAGCTACCATACACCGTCATCTGCGTCCCTCATCCCTTCACCGTCTCATCACTAGTGGTTGTAACATGGAGTACCAAGACACAATTTCGGCTTCCATCATTTATACAAACGTCGAGAATTTTCAACAACATATGCTCAGCTTATACGACATAAATGAAAATGAGAAATAGAGCATAACAGAGGAATATTTTCTCAGACATTTCAGATACAAGGTAGAGGCAAGGTGGCTCTGATACCAAATGTAAATTCAAGCATGCATCTTAAAACACAAGATCATTTACGTATAAACAAGATACATGCATGCTATTCACAATATTCAGCAACGAAAGCATAACAGGAGAATACTTCCAGCCATTGCACCGATATTGTCCAACAATGTTTCAAAATTTTTTTAATCTTCTAGCCTCTGATCTCCACAACTTGATGGTGTCCAGTGATTGTTGCATGAAGCTGAGGATAAGGACCCAAAAATATATAATTCATCACTTCATCATCTTTGCCCATCACAAAGGATGAAAATGATGATGTATGGGTGTTTGCGTGATTAATGGGTTAAATCGTTAAATGGACCAGATTCTGAACAATAGGAAAATTTTGGGAAAAATCTTACATTACACCGATGAATGGAAGAACCAATAAAGACGGTGACAATATGACAACATCATCCCCTCCTCGTCGTCAGATCTCTCCTCAATGGTCACTGGCGATAAACACACTCAACCAGAAACGTTAACATCATCTTCAATCTGGTCTCCCCAGCCTTTATTGTTTGAGATCTGGCCAAACAAACAACATTTAAACAAATGCTCGATCATTTCAAATTTGTAACTTATTATGATTTTCCACGAACCAAAACAAATGTCAAAATGGGTAATGGTGGTGGCAGCTTAAGTGACTATCCAAAAAACAACAAAAATAAGAAGATTAATCCAATGGTTATAATGGCTGTGATAAATATGGCGTTTTGCATAAGTGCAATTTTCAAGTAATTAGACACTTTTTTTTTCAAATTTTCACTAACAAGATAAACAATAAGTTGTCATGTAAGGCTATATTTGGTTGGACGTAAGGTTTTTAATAGAATGGAATGAAGTCAAATTGAATTGAATGATTTACAATGGAATGTAATATTAGAAAATTGTTGTTTGAGAGGGATAGAAGGATTCATAATATAATATAATATAATATAATGTTGTTTGACTAAAGGGTTTATATTGTAGTATAGTTTAAATTTGTTTATCATTTTATATTCCATCATAAACTTTCAAAATTGGAGATTTTTATTTTTACAATTTAGAATGAAATGAGATGTAATATAAAACTCTCATTTTCTATCTCATTCCATTCTATTATTTAAAAACTCTCTTCTTAAACAATAAAATAATATTACATTATATTTCATTCTATTAATAAACTCCCAATGAGAAGGTGGACAAAGATTACGTGGCTCCTCCTATCCCAAACAAAAATAAATGTTGGAAATAAGAAATGCCACCTCAATATAAGAACTATAAATATAATATAAAGAAATATATAATATTTAAAGAGCTGTTTTCACTAAAATATATTCATGTATATAATTAAATATAAAATACAGCTCCCCTTCGGAATACCTTATTTGATTTCGGATAGTTATCCAAACCATTTATAGCGAAGTTTCCAACTTATAAACCAAACCCCCCTCCCACACAACAAACTTGTATAAACCCTAACCCTTCCAATTCCCCTACATAAGTTGCCCTTCTTTACTATACCAGTTCAATAGCTCCTTAAGCTGTAAATCTATTCCTCGTTTCTCTTTCTTCTATTGATCTCATCCCCCATTTACTTTTATTCTCTCTTGGATTTCTCCGACTTTACGATCTGCATCAGGTATTTTCCGATCCTATTCCTGGTAATTTCTGTTTTCCATTTGTCTATCGACTACACTATCAGATGCTCCGATGGCTGTTTAGGGTTTTGTTTTGGGGTTAGAAACGTGGATTTTTGTGTCGGTTTCGCAATTGGCCCCTTCGATTTGTGTTTTCTTCGTGATTTTTGTATTGATTATCGTTGACTTTGTTTTCTTGCGGATTTATTAGTTATTTTCTTCTTTGGCTTTTATCGATTCTTTTTTTAAAATGAGAAAGGGCGTGGTGGTTTCGGATCTGTGTTTTCTAGATGATGTAATTTGCCCCAATCTGTTTTGTGGGAGAGATGACGTACAAAAGGAACTAATGAACGCCCCATAACCTGTAAACCTTTAACATGATCTTGTTGATTCGCAGTGCTGATTTTCTTTGCTCTCAACAGGTTTACCTCCTTTTTGTTCGTAAGGATTTGACCTTTACTGCAAATACCATGGCTACTTCTGTGGATATGGCTCTTGATGACATCATCAAGAAGAACAGAGAGAGAGGCAGAGGACGAGGAAGAGGTAGGGCCCGTCGAGGCCAGGGACCAGGTAGGTCCTTTGGTGCTGGAAGAATGTCGGGGGCAGTTCGTAAAGGTCCTCTATCAGTGAATACCCGACCATCACAATATTCGATTGCCAAGGCAAGCTCAAAACTGTTGATTGAGAACCTGATGTGCTTATGACTTGAGGATCTGTAACTATGCTTAAGAAATCGAAAATACAAATAAAAACTATGGGGAAGCTTATTTGGTCTTAGCTACTAGGTCATTATTCCCAGTGGCGTTAATTTGATTATAGATCCAAGGATTTACTTGTACTTTTAACCGGGCAATCTATGTGGAGCTTTGCTACTGGTTTTGGTCTCAATAATTGTAAGCTGAGGTTTTATGGGATGCACATTAAGTAATATGCTACCTTCCATCCATCTTATGGGGCCTAAACAGGAGGATGGGCTCGCCAAGTAACGTAGCTTAATGTCAGTTTACTCGTAACACTTAAATGGAAGGATGGGGCTCTCCAAGTAGCATAGCTTAATGTCAGTTTACAGATAACCTACTTAACCCCTACTATGTAGTAGTATTCGATGTTCTGCTTAATTAGACGGGGAGTGTGATGGATCATCTTGCTGCATCTGGATTTCTTCGGTGCAAGATCTCAATCTGTCCTAGTTCATGGCCTTTTTGCAAAGGGGTTTCCTTCACTTAACTTCAGAACTGGAGTTCTCATCTCTATCAGAGCACCGGTTTGACATACAGTGGGTCAAATACTTTACTCCCATCTGTCATCCAGTATATCAATTTCCTGAACCTGGTGACATGGGTTTGCTTATCTTCAGTTTTGTTTATGCTTTGGCATTTTTGCTGACCTGAGATTGATTTGGAGTGGTGATCTTCTGTACTGGTATGAGCTGATATGTTCTATTTGCTTTCATCAGTCTTTACGCAGAACCAGGAATTTACCTTGGCGGCATGACCTGCTTGAAGATAGCATTAGAGCTGCTGGGATAATGGGAGTAGAAGTTGGCACCAAATTATATATCTCTAACTTGGATTATGGAGTTAGCAATGAAGATATAAGGGTATGCATCAAGCCGTGTGTTTTCAGATTTGATGCTTCATGTAGTGGATTTCTGAAGTAACATTTATTGGCATTAGGAGCTTTTCTCGGAGGTTGGCGAAGTGAAACAATATGCTGTTCACTACAATAAAACTGGTCGGCCTAGTGTAAGTTCTATTTCTAGACTCCTTTATATTCTTCTAATGGCTAGCTGTTAGATAATGCTTAATTTCACATTACTTTTGAGGTTGCAGTCATTCAATGAGCTAAATAAGCCTTGTTATTGCACTAGGAGTTTGTAGCACGTAATTAATTACAGACTTCACTAAGCTTGTTGCATTTATGTTCATATGATATTGCATAATTTGCTGTATGCAATCATTGACTTTCTTCCATTTTGTACTAGGGAGTTTAAATGCTGTAATTGTTGGCTACTCTTAAAGTGTCTCAAGAAATTTATGCTC
The DNA here is from genome assembly GCA_027563885.1 of Erythroxylum longipes. Taxonomy (NCBI): domain Eukaryota; kingdom Viridiplantae; phylum Streptophyta; class Magnoliopsida; order Malpighiales; family Erythroxylaceae; genus Erythroxylum; species Erythroxylum longipes. Next base: position 5,806,535 of record JAOQMS010000178.1, read on the forward strand.
CTTTATGGGATCTTTGATTATTATCTTGTTCTTCTTTTTTGATGTTAGAGAATCACCTTGAATTATGTTATTTGGTTACAGGGTTCAGCTGAAGTTGTGTATATGAGGAGAAGTGATGCAATTGCAGCTCTTAAAAAGTATAACAATGTACTTTTGGATGGAAAGCCTATGAAGATTGAAATTTTGGGTGCGTCAGAAGCTCCTGTTTCAGCTCGAGTGAATGTAACGGGGGTGAATGGAAGGCAGAAAAGGACAGTTGTTATGATGTATGTTTTTTGTTTTCTGTTTTTTTGTTATAATGAAATTGGCAAGCCTCTGAGTGAAGTTTTATATCATCCTCAACAAGCATAGTCTAGCTGGTGGGGTTTAGTGTAGGATGTATAATAGCTTCACAAGTCTGCGTTCCTAATTGGTTATGAAGAAACTAGGAAATGGTGGTTACTTTGGTTTCATGCATTGACAATTTGAGCTTAGGTGGTGCAATCACATTGAGGCAGCAATCAAAATCCTTTTGTTGAGAGTTTGTTTTTCAATTGTTTTCAAATGCTACCTTCAAGAAATTGATTGATGCTTGGAGTTATGTAGGTCTGGAGCTGGTTTTGGTAGAGGGCTTCCTGCTTCTAGCCGCGGTTCAAGGTAAGGTTTTATACTTCCACATACAGCATTTGTTACATCTGTTGAATGCTTTCGTTTTCTGGATCCAAGCATCATTCATGTTCCAATTACCTTTTTTTTCTTCTTTCAAATGCCTTTCTTTTAGATTCCTTATGTGGGTCTCATAGAGATGTATCATTGTTTGTTTGATTGTATATTTACAATAATGATTTCTCTACTTATTGGCTTTTGATTTAGTCAAAGTCGTCGTGGGGGGTTAATGAATGCTGGCAGAAGTGGTGCTCGTGGCCGAGGCCGTGGCCGTGGCCGTGGCCGTGGTCGTGGTCGTGGCAGTGGCCATGGCCGTGGGAGGAAACAACTTGTTGACAAGTCTGCAGTTGAGCTTGACAAAGAATTAGAAACCTACCATGCTGAAGCTATGCAGACCTAATCATATTATGTCTGAGAGGTCAACAGATTGGTGGATTTAGTACCTTACCTTAAGTAGATGTAGAACATATGTTGCGCTGGTGGTAGTTACTTACTTTCGAGAATTGATGGTAATTCGCTTATATGCTGGTGTTTACGATGAATTTGTTGTCCTGTTTGGTGTTTGGTACTCATTTTGAATTAGATGTGGAAGTTATATTGTAAATGAAGTTGTTGAATCTTCTGGGAGCTGGCCTTTGTAACCTTAAAGATAGTAATTCTCCTTCCGTTGGATCGATCTTCTGTTCGCCGGCATGCAACAAATCCAATTGGCTAGAGGCTGTTCGCAGACGTCTTCACAGCTATGGTTATTTATTTATAGTACACCCTTAGAAGATGTACTTTTGTGGAAATTCAATGACATTTGGCTTCACATGTAATGCACAGTTTCTAGTTTATGCTAAGATGTGATGTAATGGAATGAAATTTAGGGGAGTAGAAAAGTTGCTTGGTTTAAGTTTTGGGTTCTACGCCAATAAGGTAATAAGACCCCCGAATGAGAGTAAAGGTTTCCGGTTGGTTTTAATTAATTTTGAAAATGTTAAAATTATTCTTTTATATTGTAAACCATTAAGATTTCACATATTTTTGGTGAAAGGCTTAAAATTTAAAAGGAACGTTTAACTTATAATAATTTTTGTCCGATAAATACCTAATTATAATCATTAATTAGATTTTGATTTGTTATTTTATGAGAGTTTAATTAGTAATTCTTTATATATATATATATGTATATATATATAAGAAAATCATTCGTGATTGAAAATAATATGCCTTAAGATCATATGTATGTTATCTAAAGTAATTTATCAAAATTATTAAAATACAATTTGAAAATTTAAATGTAGGTATACTATTTTCAAATCTATGCATTATTTAGGGAATGTTACATTTCTTGTGAAAAAATGTACATTGTTAAAACTAGGTGATGTTAGCTATTTGTTGAATTCTGATTAGATATTTGTGTCGATATCTAATCATAAGATACAGGCTACTTTTAGATCTGTGATACGGTGGAGATAAGTATTTATTTATCGCAGTTTTCAAATGCAGTCACATATTTGGATCTGCAGTAAACAACTGGAGGTTGGAAAAAACTGCGGTGCCACTGCAGAAATTCATAAGCAGAAAGAGGGTTGCGGTAGGAAAGTGCTGCTGCGGTAAAAATTTTACTTTCCATTAATAACCTTCTGATAATTATTATTGTTTACTATTCTCTTAACTAATAGATAGTAGGGTTGGGCAAAAAACCCAAAAAAAACGAACCGACCCGAAAAATTGAAGAAACCGGGCCAAACTGAACCAAACCGAGAGTGATGGATGGTCGGTTCGGTTTTGTATAATGAAAAACCGACTATATCGTTTCAGGTTCGGTGTAGGCAAAATTTTTTCCAAACCAACCCGAAACCAAACCGATCAAGTAAAAACAAAAAACTTTGTATTTTTTTATACTTCTAATTCTAGGTATGTAAGGTAAGTTTCTAACTTTGCAAATATGACAATCACCCAATAGGTCCTAAAATGAAATAAAAATGTTGGACATGTACTAAAATTGACCCAAATTTTAAGGCCCAAAATTAGGGCCCAAACTGATTAAAAGAACCGAACCGAACTGAACCACAAGGCAAACCAAATTTTCGGTTTCATCTGACATTCGGTTCGGTTCGGTTTTATTATTCTACAAAATCGATTATTCTGTTCGGTTCGGTTCAATAGTCAAAAACTGACGGAACCAAACCGTGCCCACCCCTAGCTGCCGGTGATGATAATGCCAAGAAGTGGGCATACTTAGAAAGACGATCCACCACTACAAGTATTACTGTCTTGCCTTTAGAAGGAGGAAGGCTAGTGATAAAGTCAATAGAAATACTTTCAAAAACTAAGTCGAGAAGAGCTAATGGTTGTAATAATCCGGAGGGCTTAAGGAACGAATCCTTCATGCGTTGACAAGTCTGATACAAAGAAAAACATCATAGTGCATGTTCTTCTAAAAAAAAAAAAGAAGAAAGTTAGTGAAATGTTCTTATAACCTTGGAATGACCCCCTAATAATGAGGCATGAAATTCCAACAATAATTGAGCATGGAGAGGAGAGTCAGAAGGAATTACCAATCTCCCTTTGAAGAAGAGCAGGTCGTCGTGTACAGAAAAACCTGGAATTGTCGCAGGGGCTGTGCACAACTGTTGGTGCCAATTTTTCAGCTCCGGATGGTTCACATTTGCATCTCAAATACTATCTACAATTCTATAAGTAAGCGAAGACAGAGGAAATAATTGCTGAAATGACACCCAGGACAGTGCATCCGTGGCAACATTCTGAGAACCTGCCTCATATATAATGTCGAAGTCATATCTGACCAACTTACTCAGCCATTTTTGTTCTTCGGGGGTCTGAATGAGCTGTTGAGTCAAATTTTTCAGAGACTGCTGGTTAGTGTAAATAGTAAAATTCCGACCTAGTATATATTATCACCACTTAGCTATAGCCTGAGTGATTACGAACATTTCTCTATGGTATGTAAAGGCATGTTGCATACGAAGACTGAGTTTTTGACTAAAATAAGTGATGGGGTGCTTATTCTGTGACAGTACCGCCCCGATAGCACTTCTGAACGCATATGTTTCCAGCTCAAGCGGCTTCGAAAAATCAAGAAATTGTATAATCGGCGCAGAAGTCAACAATTCTTTCAGTTTCCTAAAAGCAGCGACTGCTTGTGAAGTCTAAAGGAAATTATCCTTGGGTAATAAATCCGATAAGGCTCCAGAGATGGCAACATAATGTTTGATAAATCTTCGGTAATATCCTGTAAGGCCAAGTAATTCCCTGATATGTTTAACCGAAAGGGCAAGAGGCCAAAACTGAATAGCAGCAAACTTTCTTAGGGTCAACAGCCACGCCTGAAGTTGTGATCACATGGCCAAGATAGTCGATCTCTACCTAGCCAAACTGACATTGGATTTCTTTGCAAAAAAATTATGGTGCCGCAGTACTTGTAAGACCTGAGCTAGCTAATCCAAATGTGCTTCCTAAGACGGACTGTATACGAGGATGTCATCAAAGAAAACTAATGCAAAACACCGAAGGAAGGTCTGAATACCTCATTCGTAATGGCCTGAAAGGTAGAGGGAGCATTGGTCAAACCAAAATGCATGACCAAAAACTTATAGTGACCGTCATGGGTGCGAAAGGCGGTCTTTTCGATGTTAGCTGGAGCCACTCTTATTTGATGGTACCCGGCCAACAAGTTCAACTTCGAAAAATACTTTGCTCAGTCAAGTTCATCAAATAACTCATCATTAGTCGGTATAGGCCGCCATCTGAAAAGAGGTATTATACCAGAACTCGGCCCAAGGAAGAACAGAAACCCAGGCAGTCAGATTGTCACCTACAAAACACCGCAAGTACATCTCAAGTACCTTATTAATCACATCTGTCTGGCCATCCGTTTGAGGATGATATGCCATACTAGGTGAGAGTGTTGTTCCCTACAGTAATTTCCTTTTAGAAAGTAGTCAAAAATCTCGGATCATGGTCAGTTACAATGGACACTAGAATGCCATGTAACCTCACGATTTCAGCAAAAAACACTGCTGCCACCGATTCACTAGTTACCAGTGATGATAATGCCAAGAAGTGGGCATACTTAGAAAGACGATCCACCACTACAAGTATTACTGTCTTGCCTTTAGAAGGAGGAAGGCTAGTGATAAAGTCCATAGAAATACTTTCAAAAACCAAGTCGAGAAGAGCTAATGGTTGTAATGATCCGGAGGGCTTAAGGAACGAATCCTTGATGCGTTGACAAGTCTGATACAAAGAAACAAATTCCTTGACATCATAGCGCATTTTCTTCTAAAAAAATTAGACGAAAGTCAGTGAAATGTTCTTATAACCTTGGAATGACCCCCTAACAATGAGGCATGAAATTCCAAAAATAATTGAGCATGGAGAGGAGAGTCGGAAGGAATTACCAATCTCCCTTTGAAGAAGAGCAGGTCGTTGTGTACAGAAAACCTTGGAATTGTTGCAGGGGCTGTGCATAACTATTGGTGCCAATTTTTCAGCTCCGGATGGTTCACATTTGCATCTCAAATACTATCTACAATTCCATAAATAAGTGAAGCCAGAGGAAATAATTGCTGAAATGACACCCGAGACACTGCATCCGCAGCAACATTCTGAGAACCTGCCTCATATATAATGTCGAAGTCATATCTGACCAACTTACTCAGCCATTTTTGTTCTTCGGGGGTCTGAATGAGCTGTTGAGTCAAATTTTTCAGAGACTGCTGGTTAGTGTAAATAGTAAAATTCCGACCTAGTATATATTATCACCACTTAGCTATAGCCTGAGTGATTACGAACATTTCTCTATGGTATGTAAAGGCATGTTGCATACGAAGACTGAGTTTTTAACTAAAATAAGTGATGGGGTGCTTATTCTGTGATAGTACCACCCCGATACCACTTCTGAACGCATATGTTTCCAGCTCAAACGGCTTCGAAAAATTGAGAAATTGTAAAATCAGCGCAGAAGTCAACAATTCTTTCAGTTTCTTAAAAGCAACGACTGCCTGTGAAGTCCAAAGGAAATCATCCTTGGGTAATAAATCCGATAAGGCTCCAAAAATGGCAGCATAATGTTTGATAAATCTTCGGTAATACCCTATAAGGCCAAGGAATTCCCTGACATGTTTAACCGAAAGGGGAAGAGGCCAAAACTGAATAGCAGCAAACTTTCTTAGGGTCAACAGTTACGCCTGAAGTTGTGATCACATGGCCAAGATAGCCGATCTCTACCTAGCCAAACTGACATTGGATTTCTTTGCAAAAAAATTATGGTGCCGCAGCACTTGTAAGACCTGAGCTAGTTGATCCAAATGTGCTTCCCAAGACGGACTGTATACGAGGATGTCATCAAAGAAAACTAATACAAAACACCGAAGGAAGGTCTGAATACCTCATTCATAATGGCCTGAAAGGTAGAGGGAGCATTGGTCAAACCAAAATGCATGACCAAAAACTCATAGTGACCGTCATGGGTGCAAAAGGCAGTCTTTTCGATGTTAGCTAGAGCTAATCTTATTTGATGGTACCCAGCCAACAAGTTCAACTTCGAAAAATACTTTGCTCCGTCAAGTTTGTTAAATAACTCATCATTAGTTGGTATAGGAAATTGATTGTGAATGGTTACCGCATTGGGTGCGCGGTAACCCATGCAAATATGCCATATTCCATCTTTCTTGGGCACCAATAAGACAGGAGAGGAAAACGGGTTATGGCTGTGATGAATGATCCCATCATAAAGCATTTCAGAAGCCAATTTCTCAATCTTATACCGATATGGCTTGACATTAACCGGTGCAGTATTCAGCAACAAGGTAATATGGTGATCCTATAGCCTGCTAGGTGGAAGACCTTGAGGCTTTTAGAACACGTTAGAGAAACTCTCCAAGACTGCTTGAAGATTAGGACCCATGACCTGCTCCTCCTCAACTACAGGTGAGACCACTTCCAATCAAAAACTAGTCATAGCTGAATCGGTAGACCCCATGCGACAAAGAGCATGCAAAGAAGCTAACTGAGGAGCCACAGATGATTCACTCTTCCATTGCACTACTTGATCACCGTCTTTAAATTCGAAACTGGAAGATGAATAATCGGTAATAACTGGTCCTAAAGTAGCCAGCCATGAAACCCCGAGAACAACATCCCATCCTTGTATATCAAGAACAAATAAATCCACATGTACAAGATGACCCTGAATTTGTAGTGGAACTTTTCAAGCAATTCCCGAACACAGAAGCTTAGCACCATTACCTACTAACACACCAAAAGTCACAGTCAGATCAATCATCAAACCCAAAAGTCGAGCCATTCGAGTCAGCACAAAACTATGCGTACTTCCTCTGTCTACAAGGACCTGCACAGTAGAGCCATTAAACGATCCGAGAAATCAAATTGTAGCCTGAGATGAATCACCCAACATAGTATAATGTGATATTGCTGAAGTCGGTGAAGACTCGTCCATAGAATTAACTGAAGAGTCCTAGGAAGCATCAGCTAGAAGTGGAGCAGTAGGTGGTAACACAAGGTCATCCTCAATCACCAAGAGCTGTGGAAGAGAAGAACATTTGTGATCCCAAGTGTATTTTTTGTCACAGTAATAACATAGCACTTTTTTACGGTACAGGGTAGCCTCAGTTGGAGTGATTCGACGAACAGGAGGTTTCGCCAGAGCAATAGCAGTCGGGGGAACCGTAGAGATTGGAACTGGTGCCGGAAGCAACAACTTCGGAGTAGGCATTAGTCAAAGAGACCGACCTAAGGATGGCTTCAGAGACCCTTTTTTCATAGACAACCGACGCTCATACATCAAGGCTAATCTAGCAGCTTCCTCAAATTCAACTAGTTCATGCATCAAAACTGCAGTCTTAATATCCTCCTTAAGACTCGACACAAAGCAACGAACAACAAACAGTGTGGGTAATAATATAGCTCGATTCATCATAACCTCAAACCTAATCTGTCGCAACTTGGCCAACTGCCCTTCAAGGGACTCAAGCTCTTGAACACGGAATCGTTTCCGAATAGCCTCAGTAAAAGGAACTCACCCAGTTAATTAATGATTGATACATCCACTCAAACCAATCTGCCGCTTCACCGTCTAGATAAAAGGAAGCCAAAGCTATGTGATCCTCATCTCGAATATTATAAAAGTCAAAATAGTGATTTGCACAAAACACCTACTGATCTACATTTGTCCCATCAAATTAGGGCATCTCCATAAAGGCAAGTTTATGACGCATAGGTACAACATTAGGAGCAAAAGGATTAGGAGTACCGATTAATCCAAAACGAACCAGAGATCCATCACCACCAGAAGAGGAAGATGCAATCGAAGGAGCCCGAGTCACAATTTGCAATCGAAAGATCCATCACTCACGATCTTGTTAATCTCCACCTACCTTCTGATTATCATGGCCCAAACAAACTCACAATTGGCAATGGAAAAGGTCTCCCAATTACTCACCTTGGGTCCTCTTCCCTCCATTCTCTTCGTCTTAACTTTGTTTTGTGTGTTCCTATAGTAACTTCTAATTTGTTGAATATTTCTAAACTTACTCATGACAATAATGTTTCTGTTGTTTTTAATAAGGATCATTGCTGGGTGAAAGACAAGACAACAGAGATGGTGCTGCTACAAGGTTTTCTTGAGAATGGCCTGTATAAGTTGAAGTCAAATTCTCCTTCTCCATCAGCCTTTACCTCCACCACCTTATTGTCTCATGACCCTTTCCTTTATGTCCAGTCTATATCACCCAAGACTGTATCTTCAAATACATGGCACATGCGCCTTAGTCACCCCTCTATATTTGTCTTTCGTACAATTTCAAATGCTTGAAATAATTTTCTTCCATCTAAAACAAATCATGTTATATATTCTGCTTTTCAGTATGGAAAAGTTCATAATATACCATTTCCTTTGTCATCTACTAAGTCTACTGCACCTTTTCAATTAATCCACTGTGATTTATGGGTTCCCTCCCTTATCAATCTAAAGAAGGATATTCTTATTACATTTTGTTTATTGATGATTTTACTCATTTTACTTGGATATATCCCCTTAAACTTAAATCTCAAGCTATCTTAACATTTATTCTCTTTATGAAAATGGTCTCAACACAGTTCTCTGCTCACATTAAACAAGTCCAAGCTAATTGGGGAGGTGAATTCTGACCCTTTAAACCTTTACTTCAGTCTCATGTCATCCTTTTTCACCACCCTTGTCCTCATAATCATGAACAAAATGGGTGTATTGAATGTAAACATCGACATATCACAGAGTGTGGTCTCACCTTAATAGCCCAAACATCCATGCCTCTGTAACTTTAGTGGGAAGCTTTTCATATTATGGTTCACATCATAAATCCATCTTCCCACTCCTATTCTTAACCATTACACTCCTTACACTGCAATATATAATCGACCTTCTGATTTTTCCCACTTAAGAGTTTTTGGGTGCACTTGCTTTCCTAATTTGAGACCTTATAATCAGCATAAACTTGCCTTTCATAGCACTCTATGCTTGTTTCTAGGTTACAGTAATGCTCACAAAGGGTACAAGTGCATGACACCTAATGGTTGCATTTACATATCTCGACATGTCATCTTTGATGAAAATCAATTTCTGTTTCCCACACACTTTACGCCATAGTCTCCAACCCTAATCACCCTATCCTATAATTTCTATCCCTGAACATCACCTTCCGTTGGTTTTGATGTTGCTTGTATAGGTCAAGTTTCTGAGGCATCTTCGGCAGCACCATCTCCTACTGCTGCTCCTTCTCCACCTGTAACTCCCACCCAAATGGCCCCTCCACCACTGCCACCTATTTCCCATAATTCCCACCCTATGATAACTCGAGCAAAGGCAGGCATATTCAAACCTAAAGTACACACCACTACTTATCCTTTTCCCACTAATCATGAACCCTACACAGTTGCTCAAGATCTCACCAATTCCCACTGGAAAGATGCCATGGATTTTAAATTTAATGCTCTTTGTCGTAACCATACGTGGCAACTAGTACCTCATCACCCACATATGAAAATAGTTGGAAACAAATGGCTATTCAAACTTAAATATAATCCTGATGGCACCATTCAAAGGCATAAAGCCCGCCTAGTAGCTAAAGGCTTTAGTCAAACTCTTGGTGTGGATTTTTCATAGACCTTTAGCTCAGTTGTCAAACCCACCACCATCCAACTTGTGCTCTACCTTGCTACTGCTAACAATTGGCCTCTTCAACAAATCAACATCAATAATGCTTTCCTATATGGCTAGCTCTTTAAATCCGTATTTATGCCTCAACCTGAAGGCTATATAGATTCCCGATTTCCTTCTCATGTATGCAAGCTTCAACAAACTCTCTATGGTATTCGCCAAGCCCCTCGTGCATGATATGATCGCCTCTCCCATTCCTTTCATAAATCAGGTTTCATCAACTCCACGATTGACACCTCTCTTGTCATATACCACCAAAATTCTCAGCTGGTTCTTCTTACGTAGATGACATTGTCATCACTGGTTCGAATCCATCTTGTAGACTCCTTCATTGATCAGCTCAGCTGTGAATTTGCTGTGAAAAAGCTTGGCCAACTTCACTTCTTTGTTGGCCTCCATGTTACATACCATAAACAGGGCCTGCACTTGTCGCAATACAAATATATTGAGAATCTTCCAGTTTTAACCAAGATGTATGGGGCTAACTATTGTCTTACTCCCGCCAGCTCTAATGTCAAGTTGCTTAAAGATGATAGTGATCCATTTGATGATCCTTGGCTTTACAGAAGCACCATAGATGCACTTCAGTATGTGACCATCACACGTCCTGAAATTGCTTACATTGTCAATAGGTTGAGCTAGTTTATGCAAGCTCCTACCATCAATCAATGGAAGGCATGCAAGCGAATTCTGCGGTATCTTATGGCACCTCCATGCATGGTATCTTCTTCAGCTGCCCCTTCTGTGCTCTTTTACAGCTTATTGCCTTCTCTGACGCTGATTGGACTTCTGGTGTGGATGATCGTCACTCCATGACCGGTTGCTGCATTTTCCTTGGCCCACATCTCATCTCTTGGGTTTCTCAAAAGCAATGTGTTGTCTCTCGTTCTAGTACGGAGTCATAACACCTCAATCGAGCTCACACTGCGGCTGAACTTAGTTGGCTTTAATCCATTTTGAATGATATTGGCATTCCATCTTCTACATGTCCCTGTATTTGGTATGATAGTTTGAGTGTTGCTACTAATCTCGTCCTTCATTCCAGATCTAAACATGTTGAAGTCAATGTTCATTTCATCTGAGATCGTGTGACTTCTGGCCAACTTATAATTGGGTACGTCCCCTCCATAGATCAGTTCACTGACATACTCATGAAAACTCTTTCTCATGCTCGATTCCAGTCTTTGTGCACCAAGCTTACCGTGACCACTGCCTCGATGAGCTTGAGGTGGGAGTATCAGCCCAAGCCTATCAGCTACTAATCTAGCCCACTTATTTATCACAACTCAGCAACTTCCTCATTCCAGAATCTTCGTGTAACTATTTTAGCAGTCATTTTATCTCTTGTATTTTTCCTCTATATTGATACTGCACACCTTCACTACTCATATAAATATAAGTCATCTTCGTCCTTGTATAGGAAGCTAAATTGCTTTATTCTTCTTTTCATCTTCATCTCTTTTTCTTTATTTTAGCTTTAAAAGTAGACTTAAAATGAAATCCACAGAGACATCTTCCTAAATCTATATATTTTTTGGGCACATGTAGAGGCTTATACAATCTAGTATTCTTGGATTGTCATCAAGTAAGACACTTATTAACAAATCTGTATGCATCTCTTCTTAATTAGGGCGAATAAAACCTCTGTCACTATTGCAAGTGTTTTATCACATCCTAAATTACCTGCTAAACCACTTCCATACAAATCTTGAATCACCTACTCTCTCAATTCTCGATAGGCACAACTGGTATATGCATCAAATAGCCATAAATCAAATAAAAACCAGCTATTGGTAGATTATTTGAAACCTAACCCCAAATCTCAACGAAATCTTCATCTTGTTTATATTCTCGCTTAAGCTGCTTAAAACCCTAAATTCCATTACTCAAAGTAAGCAGCAAGATGCTTGCTTGTTGTAGTAATCTAATACTTTATTCTAGATTCCTGACTTATGCTTAATTTAACTTGAAAGGAAATTTCCATAGGAACTGACTCTATCTTGCATGTATATCACTGTTGATTCATATTTGACTATTCAGATACTTCAGGACTTTATAATCTAAGTAGAGCACGAACTCTTTGTAATCAAGTAATGTTCCCAAGCCTTAAGAGCATGCACCACAAAATATAATTCTTTATCATATGTGTTTAATTCATCTCCTTTAGGCATTATTGAGTTTCTCATTGAAAAATGCAACTGGCCTCTTTTCTTGGGACAAGACTGTAGGAGATTCTCATTATCTGAGTGTAAATATTTAGAAGTCAAACTTTCTTTTATTACTTGTATTAGTTTTCATTCTTTATTATGTAGATTATTAGGGCTTTGATTAGGATATTTTTGTGTTATAATCACTAGATTATTTTATATATAAAGGTGTAGAAACTCAATGAAAAAATTATTCAAGAATTATAAGCAAAATATTCTTGTTTCACAGTATCGAAGCGAGGTTTGATTCTGGTAAACTCAATTCCTTTTGTTTTCATTAACATGTCAGCAGAATAGTGGATGTTAACCATAGAAGGATCTTTGATAATAGAGATCAAATGTCTTTGGCACTATGAGAGTTTCTTCTTCCATTACCACTTTAGTTGGTAGAAATTATCTTCAAATCACTCATCATAGACTTAAAGGATAGAATTTCCGTGAATGGTTTCAATTTGTAACTCTCGTGATTCATGGAAGAGAAAAGGCTGGGTATCTCTACGGAGCAATAATAGCCCTACCAAACACATCCTTAACCTACAACATTTAGGAAGATAATTTAATCATTATGGCTTGGTTAAGTAATTCTACGGAGCTAAACATTGGATAAATGTATCTATTCTACAAGATAGGATAGAAAATCTAGGATGCAGTCTAAAAAATATATTTAGACCTGGAAAATACATCCCAATGTTTTGAGATCAAGTCTAAGATTCATAATACCAGGAAATTTGATGGTTATTGTTTACTATAATTCCTTTGTTGAATTAAGGCAGGAGATGGATCTTTTCGATAAGATTAGATGGGAGTCCCCTAATGATACTGCAAAATACAATAAAATGCCTGAGAAAAAACGTAACTTTGATTTTTTGTAAGGATTGAATCTTGACTTTAATGAAGTTTATGGTCTATTAGCAGGGATGAAACCCTTTCCTTCCCTTTGTGAATCATTTATAGAAGTAAGAAGAGAAGAAATTAGAAAGTGAGTGATGATGAACTCATCCAAAACAAAAGTGATTCCTCTTGTAGAATCACAAGGATTAGTCATTATAATAAATAAACAAGTTGGTGGTCATATCTCTCAGTCCAAGGAGAAGGCTTGGTATGATTATTGTAATAAGCCTCACCACACTCATGAAACATGTTGGGATTTGTATAAAAAAAACCTACTAATTGGAAACCAAAGAATCAACGTGGTCTATGAGTTCGTAATAAAGCAACAAACTTGATAGAATCCAACTTAGGAAGAGTTGCTAGGGTCATTTTTTCAGCAGAACAAATGGAGATACTCCAACAACTCCTTAATCAATCCAAGCATACAATAGGGTCCATATCTTTTACCCAACAATTTCATAAATTTGTCCAAAATGCGTTTCAGTCAAATATTCAGACCCTTAGAACTAACAATGGAGGGAAGTATTCCTTAAATAAGTTTAACCACTACATGGGAGAAGTTAGGATATATCACTAAAGTTTTTTTTATGGATACACCCAAACAAAATAGGGTAGTTGAGAGAAAAAAATTGCCATTTAATGAAAGTAGCTAGATCAATAATGTTTGCAAATTTTGTTTCTACTTCATATTGGGGAAGCTATCCTTACAGTAACTTGATAAACTGTTCACTCTAAAATAACTTTATTCAAAACTCCTTTGAGTACCCTTCATAGTTCCTTTTCAAACACTAAATTATTTAATTCTTTGTCCCTAGAGGTGTTTTGGTTTTACTACATTTGTTAACAATAAGAAGCCTTCCCAAAGTAAATTTGTTCTTAAGGATTTTAAATATATCTTTGTGGGTTATTGTCCAAGAAAAAAGTATAAGTGCTACTCTTCAATCTAAAAAAATTCTTTTTGATATGTGATGTAACCTTTTTTTTAATAATCAACCTTACTACTCTAATAACATTTTTCCAAGGGGTTGATTTATCAGAGAAAAGTCATTAGGATCCAACAATTTCTCTTCTAATAAGTAAAGAAATCTTTCTATTTCAAAATCTTTATCCTATAATTTTGTTATTCCAACCCCTAAATAATCAACACCAATATTATAATCTAACTCAACTCTTTGTCTAGGTCGTCAGAGAGAAGACCTTATCATTGAAAGCCTTTTTAAGGTTTATGTACGCAGGCTAAAAGCTTCTCATCAAGTTAATTATTCAACTTGGAATTTGGTCATGATAGGATCATTGACCTGGATTTGCCAGTACACATCATAAAGGAGTAAGAAATTATACCAAACATCCATATTTTGATTTCCTACCTAGTAAACAATTGTCTTGTGGTTTTAAGGCTTTTATAGCAAAAATTGATGATGTTGAGATTCCAAAAAAAATTTATAAAGCATTGAATGATCTAAGATGAAAAGGAGTTGTGTTGGAGGAGAGGAGAGCCTTAAAGGAAACAAAATTTGGGAAATGGTTGACTTACCAGAAGGAAAGAAGATAGTTAGCAATAGATGGGTCTTCATTATAAGTATAAATCTAATAGGGAAGTGGAAAGATATAAAGCTCTGTTAGTAGCACAAGGATACACATAAACATATGGAATTGAAAATAATGAGATTTTTGCTCCAATGGTGAATCTTAATTCCATACTTGTCCTTTTTCTGATTGCGACTAACTTTAAATGGAAACTATACCAAGTCGACATTAAGAATGCATTTTTTGCATGGTAATCTTAAGGATGAAGTGTATACGAATGTTCCAATTGGATTTGAAACATATGAAGCGAAAAATAAAGTTTGAAAACTGAAGAAGTATATATATGGATTGGAGAAATCACCTCAAGTAAAAGTTGATCATACCATATTCATTAAACTGGAGAATTAGGTAAGAGAAGTGTCCTCATGGCATACGTAAACAATATAATACTCAAAGGATATGATAGAAGTGGAAATTATGAAGTTCAAATGCAAATTGAAGGAAGAGTTTAAGACCACTGAATTTCTTTCTTGAAATAGAAATTGCTAGGAGTAAAGAAGGTATTTTCATTTCTCAAAGAAAATACACTCTTGACTTGATAAAAGAAACATGGAACTTAGGTTGCAACTTGTAAGACCTCACTTGAGAAGCTGTGAAAGGGGAAATAATCAAGTAAAGATTCTCTAGTGGATGTAGGTAGATACCAGTACTTGGTTAGGAAGTTAATTTACTTATTCCTTACATAGGAAGATGTTACTTATACTGTGAGTGTAGTAAGTCAATACATGCACTCACCCACTCAAAAATACATGGAATCTATGAATCATATCTCAAGGTATCTCAAGGGAATAATTAGGAAGGGACTAATTTTTCTAAAAATAGAAATAAAGGAATTGAAGGGTATGTTGATACTGATTGGGTTAGACGTGAAGATTAAAAGTGAATCTTTGGGTATTGTACTAAGTTATAAGGGAATTTAGTTACGAGGAGTAAAAAGTAGACAATTATGGTCGGGAACAATGCTCAGGCAATAGCTAGCACTATTGTACAAGAAATTTATGAAGTAATTTGACTGGAAAGATAGAAAGATTGATGCAATACCTATAACTCACAACAATTTTCCCAAATTGTACAGTGATAGCAAGTTAGATATCAGTATACTAAATTATCTAGTCCAATATGATCATATGAAACACGTCATAATTGATTCAAATTTTATAAAGGAGGAGCGTAGAATATTTTTATTATCTGAGTGTAAAAATTTAGAAGTTAAACTTTCTTTTACTATTTCTACCTGTCATTCTTTATTTTATAGATTATAAAGGATTTGATTAAGATATTTCCATTTTATAATTAGTACATTATTGTATATATAAAGGTGCATAAATTCAATGAAAGAATTATTCAATATTTAAAAACAAAATATCCTTGTTTCAAAGACATCTCCTATTCCAACTTTACTTTCATCACAATCTACCCTGAATAGCTTATCAAAATGTGGTAATGCACAAATAAAAGGAAATACATAATTTCTCGTTAAGAATTGCAAAACTGTTGGCTGCCTCTTTGTCCCACTGGAACTTGTCCTTCTTTAACCATTTTGTCATTGGAGCAACAATATTACTAAAAATTTTAATGAACCTTCAATAAAAGATTGTTAGGCTATGAAAGCTATGCAATTTTGACACATCTTTTGGAGTAAGCCAATCTTTTATTGCCTTAAGCTTAGATTTATTAACCTATATTCCATTAGCAGGGACAATACATCTTAAGAATAACATCTTATTGGTTAGAAAACTACACCTCTTAAGATTGATATATAAATGGTTCTTTTATAAGGTTGTTAGTACTTGTCTTAATTGTAACAAATATTCTTCCTTAGAGGGGTTATATATCAAGATATCATCAAATTATGTCATTAGAAATTTGCCAATAAATGGTATCAACCTCGTGCTGTTGTTGGTTGCATTTGAAAGTTTGAATGGCATCACTAACCACTTATACAATCCTTCTTTTATTTTGAAAGCTATCTTCCATTCATCTCCAGGCCTGATCCCAAATTTGATTATAGTTATTCTTCAAATTAATCTTTGAGAATCACTGAGCACTATACGATCTGTCCATCATGTTATCTAGCCCTATAATTGGGAATTTATAACCCACAATAATATTATTAATGGTTCTACTGTCTATACATATCCTTTAGCTCCCCTTTTTTGGTGTTAATAAGGTAGAAAAAACATAATGGCTCATGCTTTTTCTTGAATAAATCTCTTTCATAACAACTCTTCCACCTTTTCTTTTATAATTTCACTTTCCTTTGGGTTCATTCTGTAAAGTGGCATATTAGATAAGTTAATGCTTGAGATGAGATCTATATGTTGTTGGGTATCTCTCATAAAGTGCAACCCATCAGGTATGTTATCAGGCAATAATTTTTTAAATTGCTCCATCAAAAAGTTAATTGTTAAATAGGTGTTGATGATTGAAGCAAAATTATGGCTTTAATGTGGATCCTCACAAGATCTCAAGGGGAAATAACTTGATTTCTTTGAGTTTGTGGAGATTAAACAAGTGCAGACTTCTCAAACCATAACAATCGTGCATTTCTATAGTATTTGTTAGAGGGCATCTTTTAACAAAATTTTGAAATAAGTTATCATCAGCTTTGATTTTTCCAAGTGATAGGTTTTTCATATTGAGTAATGTAACAAGTTTAATTGCAACTTAAATCCTCTAAATTTAAAGTTGCATATTTAAGTTGCTATTGAACTTGAGATGAAAAGATTAAAAGGGAACATGTAATTTTGGTCCTTTAGTATGACCATTGCTAATAGAAATCTGCAACTCTTGAACATAGGTGTTGATTGCATAGTCAATCCATTAGTCTATAGTAGATTTCATCTTGGGGGTGTAGAAATCAACGTAAAGCTTAGTTGCCTAATACGTATTTTTTGTTGACAATGATGGGATAAAATTCTCTCCACAACATCACATAACTTTTCTATTTGACCTTTTGTATTCAAATATGAATCATCAATAAAATATGGATTGAATTCTCTTTGAATTCATAATCTGGAAAGTTTTGGATATATTTCTAGATAGTCATTTGAGCAATTTGTTTGATGTTTAAAGAAGATATGATTTGGCACAAGATTCCTTAAGGCAATTTAGATATTTTGTCTTCTTTTGCCATGATCTCAATAATATTTGTCAAATGAAATCATCCCTTCTTTTACATTTTTATATTTATGAGAGTTTCCAAGTATAGTACGAGCATGACTCTTATGTTAGAAATTTACAGTTAGGGTAAAATCCCATATCGAGAAGAGACATAAGGATAAAGTGAGTTATATACAAAGATAGCACTCATAACCCATTGCCTTAAGGTTTTAAGTTGAGATATGATGTCCTAGTTGTATATGGGTTCACTTGAATTCGGTCTAGTTTCTTCCCAGGATCCCTCAAGATCTAGGTTGGAAAAGTCTGATGAATAAAGATTCATGGATTTAGGTCAGATGAATGGGTGATTCATGAATTGACTCAAATGGCTTCGCATGAGCTATGAGTTAAGAAAGGGTTAGCCTCATATAGATGGATACACTTGTGAGGGGGAGATGTTAGAAATTCAAAAATGGAGTAATCTCACATCGGAAAGAGACATAAAGATAAAGTGATTTATATATAAAGATAGAACTCATTACCTATTACTTTAAGGTTTTAGGCTGAGATATTCTATCATGATTGTATATAGGCTAACATGAATCGGGTTATTGTAAGAGGCGACAAAGGAAGAAGCAGTTTGGATTAGGAAGTTCATCACTGAACTTAGAGTGATTCCTAACATTGTTGAGCCTATAATATTATACTACAACAAAAATGGCACCATTGAACAGGCAAAGGAACTAAGGTTTTGTCAACGGTCTAAATATGTACTCAAGAAGTTTCATTTGATCAGGGAGATAGCGGAGAGAAAAGACAACATTAGGGCAAATTTCTAGTGAAGAAAATCTTGCAGATCGTCTCATTAAGTCATTGTCTCAGAAGAGACATGATTGACATATGGAAGGATATGATATTGGATATGTAGGTGATTGACTTTAGTGCAAATGGGAGATTGTTAGTTATACCCTTGCAGCTAATCGATTGGTTACAATTTTATGTATGACATTATTATTTAATTAATAAAGGCGTTCTTTATCATTATATATTATGTTAATTACATTTGATGTTTTCATACTAAAGGTAAAATCCCTGAATAATTATTGCGTAATTGAAATTATGATGAGATCATAATTGTGAGATCCAATTTGCATTTATGTATTATTCTCAATTTTTTCCTAATTATATTTCTATTAAGACAGGATATTGATGAAATAGTTAAATTAGCGCACTTTATGTTTCTTTCTCATAAAGAAAGCAATTGTTATCATAAATTAAAGTATGGAGATACTTAAACTAACATACGAGTGCTTATTAGAGAATTAAGTTCACTGAACTAACCTGATTATGAGGATCCTAAATGAAATATTACTTATGTCTTTGTGGATTTCTTTGTAATGATGGTTGTATAATTGATCCTTAGACTTGTGATTACCAAGGTATCTCATATAGGAATTATTATATCTTGAGGCTACTTATGACCTCCTATTTAGGGTAGCTTAGTCGATAAGACTTGGATACAATATGAATCATATAGAGATAGTTGAGTAAGTAAAAGATTTTTTCATTCTAAAGTAATTAGAGAGAATGTTCTACTGTTGTTGAATAATAGTGGTTTAAGAAATTTTTTGGCCAGAGTGAATTGACATTTAAAAAGATATTTTTAAATATCAATTATAAATCAATTACTAATTAGTAAGAACGAACATGATTGAATTCAAAAGAGTAGATGATATATTCATACTCTGTTCAATTGGAACATTGAATGATAAAAGGATCAAATTATACATCATAACTCTGCTAGGACAGGTTAAGTCAAATCATTTTGACATTTTTAATATTTTAGAGGTCATGACATATTGTTAGATGTCAATCTTAATCCATAATTATTAAGTTTTTAATTGAAAATTTAAAGATAAATTAAAAGCAGTTTAATTTATCTAATACTAATACTAATTATAATTATAATTTATATCATTGCCAATAAATTAGGAATCTAATGAGTCACACATAAAGAGCATTTTAAAAGATAAAAATTAATTTCAATTAAGTTAGACTTAATTATAAAGTTTGACTTAATTATAAAGTTTGAAAAACTTTAGGAATCAAATATGAGATATTTGACTTTATTAAAATAAATTAATTATAATTAGAGTTTGACTTTAACTATAATTGAAATATTTAATTTTAGTAAAAATTAAAACCCTAATTCTTTTTCTATTTATAGGAATAAGCATAAGGGAGATAGCACTTTTGTTAATCCCTCTCAAAGAGTTGTTTGGTAATACTCATAAGGTAGTCTTTAAATGTTCTTTTAATTCATTAAGTTGATTTTTAATTGTCTTGATCGGTAATAGGTTTTAAAGTTTCAATTGGTTTATTAATAGTTGTTAAAGTTAATTATTAACTAGTTGAGTGATTTCTTTGAGTTGATGTTTTATATCGGTTTCAATATTTAAAGATTCTTCCTCATTGCTTATTATAGTCTCCATGGTCGGATTAGTGGTTTTGAGTCAAATTAAGAAATTTATACCAATCAACAAAAACTAGACGAACAACATGAATCTAGTCAAAGTGGAGAAAAAAGAAAAAGAGATTCACAAAATAAATATAATTGGAACTATAAACCATCAAACCAGAAGATGATTTAAATCGATTTGGATATTATTGAAAAAATAATAAATTTAAAAAATTTCCAACGGAATACACACCCAAACATATAACTTTAGGTCCAGATGGAATTCTCAATTTATATTGTGTAATAGCTCTAGAAAAATTATTATTATAATGGTCAAATAGATTAGCATTAGTCATACAATTAGAAAAACCATTTGAAGGACTTAATAATAAGAGTACCTTATGAAATTTCATTACCTACAAAACTACTGGCATCGTATTAGATTTTTTATTAGATAATGAAATACAAATTAAAAATATTACTACTTTCCTAAATGCAATTGAACCCATAAATGCTTTTCAAATAGTTGTAAATGAAATTTACAAAGAATTTATAGGAAAAGATATTATTTCATATAAATAAGAAATTGAAAATGAAGAAAGAAGAAAAACTCTATGGCATTTAAACAATATAAGAATATGTGAAAGTTGCTATTTAGATGAACATATTTGTGAATTTAAAAAATATTATTATAAATTAACTAGGGAGAACAAGAAATGTATATACAAATATTTATACAAAAACTACCTTATCCTATAAATAAAACAGTAGAAGAACAAATTTTAGACAAACAAAATAAAAATATGGTCGCCTATAATTTAGGTGGAACAATTACAATTACAAAAGAAGTAATAGCACAAAAATTTTTAGAAGCAAAATTACATCAAACATTAAGACATAAAGATCTTCGATTCTATTGTTCAAAATATGCAGAAGTACCACAATAATATGGATGTGATAATATTCAAACTTTTAGGAAGAAACAACATAAAACTTATAAATGGCGAAAATATCCATATCCCAAATATAAAAAATTTAAACCTTATAAAAAATATTTTAGACGAAAAGCTTATCAGAAATACAAACCAAAAAAGAAATATTGTCCAGAAAATAAGAAAAAATTTAAATGCTGGTTATGTAAAGAAGAAGGGCATTATGCAAATAATTTTCCAAAAAGAAATCAAAAAAATTTTAAAGAGAAAATTAACATTTTAAACTTTGCAATAAAATATAATTTAGAATCTATAGAATCAGAGTATGAAACCAATTCAACAATTTCATTTATTTATCAATATGAATTTCAAAATTTAGAATCCGACTCAACAGCTAAATCCGAATGCAACTTTTATTCAAGTACAAATTCAGAATAAAAAACTTAATGCATATATTGATACAGGAACAACTATTTGTATAGCATCTAAATACTTATTAAATAATTGGAAGAAGCTTAATAAACCTTTACAAATTCGCATAGCTATGGAAGTATGAAATCTATATGGTATGTAAGTTACTATAATAATATTCTTATTGAAAATTATACATTCATAGTACATTCGATTTATCAACAATAATCAGGTTTACTATTAATTTTAGGAAATAATTTTCTAAAATTATATAATCCTTTTTGTCAGGATCTATATTATATAACATTAAACACACCAATAATTAGAACAATAAATCAAAAATCAATTATTCTTAAAATTCCTATTTATCATATCACTTATTTTAAGACATTACAGTTAATAACTGAAAAACTCAATCATTTACAGTTTGATTTAATGAACAACATTACGTTACAAACAAAAATAGAAACTTTAATAGATAATGTATGTAGTGACAACCCACTAGATCTAAAGAAAAATAATAATAAGCAATTAATTGAAATAAAATTAAAAGATCCTACCCAATAACTTAATATAAAAAAATTCCTTATACACAACAAGATGTACAAGAATTTTTAAGTGAATTTTCTGAATTATTACAAAAACAATTGATCTCCCCAAGCACAAGTAAACATTCAGTTTCTGCATTTTATGTAAACAATCATTCAAAACAAAAACGAGGAAAAAAATGAATGATAATTAATTATAAAGAATTAAATAAAGCTACAATTGGTGATGCTTATAAATTACCACGAAAAGATTATATTATTAATATAATAAAAGGACATCATTGGTTTATAATTTTAGATGCAAAATCAGGATATTGACAATTAAGATTACATGAAAACACAAAACCTTTAATTGCTTTTGCATGTCCACCGCAAAAACATTATCAATGGAATGTATTACCATTTGGATTAAAACAAGCACCAGGCATCTATCAAAGATTTATAGATAATAATTTAGAAGGATTAGATGAATTTACTTTAGCTTATATTAATGACATTATTATTTTCTCGAATAAAGATAAAAATGATCATTTAGAAAAAGTAAAAAAAATTTATCTCGATGTAAACAGAAAGGATTAATTCTTAGTAAAAAGAAAATTAAGTTAGCACAACAAAATATAGAATATTTAGGAACAGAATTTTCTAATGGCTTTCTCAAATTACAACCAAATATACTTGAAAAATTACAAACTTTTCTTGATAAATTAAAAAATATTATTGAAGTTCAAAGATTTTTAGGTTTACTAAAATATATTTCTGACCAAGGATTTTTAAAAGATCTAGCAAAAGAAAGAAAACTTTTATAATTAAAATGTAGTACTAAAAACAATGTTCATGGACTAATGAAGATACAAATACTGTCAAAGCATTAAAATTACTTGAATTATACAGTTATTCTCTAAATGATACATAGCTTGTGTAAATTGATGCAAGTATGGATACATAGGCTGGTTGTCTTCTGACAAAACCACCCAACTTAAAGAAATATCTTTTATGTTAATATATTAATGGGACATTCAATCCCACAGAAAGGAAATATCCTATTCATGAAAAAGAAACATTGGCATATTTAAAGACATTAAGAAAATGGAAAGTAGACTTATTACCAGTCAACTTTCTTATTCAGACAGATTCTAAGCATCTATGTGGATTTACAAAATATAATATAAAAACCAATTATAATCAAGGCCGATTAATTCGGTAGCAATTGGAATTAGCTCAATATTAATTTCAAATTCAATATATTACATCTATTGCTAATAGTCTTGCAGATACACTCACTCGAGAATGGAAGCAGCTATCATTAGTTTGAAGGAATCATTAAATAAGAAAGAAGCAAAATTATTAGAACTACAACAACAAGTTGGATTAGTCACTAAAGAAGTTAATCAATTATGATCTACCATGCAACTTTTAGAAAAACAAATATCCCAAGCCCAAACAACCTTAACCATTCAACCGATAACACCACAACAAATAACCCAAACAATTACTCCTCCTATTATCCCATACAGCTCTACAACACCTATCATAGCCCAAAAATACGAAGACCACAAAGAAAGCAAAACCTATGTTATTTTTAACGGACCTATGGTAGGCCTTTATGATGAATGGCACAAAGCCTCTTTAAACATCACAGGAAAATCATCTATTATCCACAAAGCCTATAATTCCAAAGCCGAAGCAGAAAGAGCTTTAGCTGAGTTTAGAAATCCAATTCTAAAACCTCAATATAAGCAAGTTCTCGAAAAACCAGCTGTTGAATCCAAAATGAAACCACTTGGAAAACCTATCAACATGGATCGAATCAATGCCATACCAACCAAAGCTATTAAGGAAGAAATGAAAAGGATTACTCCTGAGATGTTTTATGACTGTTTCCAAGCATTGAACGAATGGACTGAAGCCCTTAAGCAATTTCAATATTATCCACAAAACTGAGGACGCTATGGACTAAAAGCAATCATCTTCCCTGAAGCTGAACCATTAATTACCTTCTCATTTTTTCAAAGTGGCTTAATAGACACTATTTACCTCACCAATTTACACAGTCTAGCCAAATTTCCTGTAGGGTTTATCCAAGCCGTAAAAACCTACAAGGACTGATTTCCTAAAGACCGAGAAGTATTTCTCAAAGTATTCAGCACTTATCCCATTTTTACAAAAGCTGACAATTTCAAAGATTCAACAATTCAGATACCAAGGATGGCTTATATCCAAATTGGAATAAGCAATGGAATATATCCACCTATTGATGAACCTCCAAAGCATGAAGTCACTTGGGATTTAATTAATCATTTCAACCTTAACTACATTGAAGGAGTATATAATCAGTGTTTAAAAATCACTTCTGAGTCATCGATCAAGCTCAATTACAGAGGACCCAATATACTCATGACTTCTACCTATCGAAACCCCATAACCACATAATCATTACCACTCATTAAACAAATGGAAGCCCAATTTTCTCACATCTCTGGAGTATTTGAAGAATTATCCTCTGATTGGAAGTATTCAATTTGTCAACAATTACGCAATTATCCAACACATACATGT
>JAOQMS010000178.1:5856265-5870702 GCA_027563885.1 Erythroxylum longipes
CTCAAACTGGTGAATAGGTATTCTCTATTCCCAATGTGGACACAATAGTCTAAAAAATTGAGCTGCTCAAACCTTTAGTGAGAATGTCAATCAATTGACTATGGGTAAACACATAAGGATGCAAATTAGTCCATTCTCTAACTTTCCTTGATGAACTGCCATCCTACTTAATCATCAAATCTTCAATAATAATCTTCAACTAGAGTAGTTCACACACACATTGAGCCATCGTCTCTACACTTGATCGAGCTTCTATACCTTGTATTTTGCGTCTCTAAATCACATTCCCACCAAGAAAGGTATCTTGAAATTGATCTTCTATCAACTATTGATCCATCGTAATCAACATTATTGTATGCCTAAATAACCAAACCTCCATTTCTTTTGAACAAAATACCCTTCCTTGGTGTTCCTTTAAGATATTGAAGTACTCTTTGACCTGCTTACAAATGAACTTCCTTCGGACTATATATAAAGTGATTAACTACACTTATTGCATATGCTATATCTAATCATGTGTGAGACAAATAAATTATTCTTCCTACTAGATGTTGATACATCTCACTATCTTTGTAGCATCTTCCTCTGCTTTTCCAAGCTTAATATTCGGATCAATAGGAGTGCTTGTAGGTTTGCACGTTGTTTTGCCTATTTCATTGAGAAGATCTGTAACATACTTTTGTTGCGAGATAAAAATTCCTTGCCTCAAATGTGCAACTTCAATTCCAAGGAAATATGTCAACCTTCCCAACACCTTAATCTCAAGTTCCTTAGTTGATTGTTGACTAAGCAACTGTTTCCTAGATTACAAAGAGTTGTGGTTCCTAGTAAACGTCTTCATTTTGATATCTAAGGGGTACTTATGAGCCCGCATAAACCAATATTACTCCTATCCCTATCTTCTCTTCATACTACTTGACATATTTGCATCAATTCCTCTTGCTAACATGGCCAATCTGCAATGGAAGAAAATATCCTGAAAAACCATTTCAATGCTTTGGCATTGTTGTCTAAAAATTCTGCAATTACGCTCCTCACAAGTTGCCCAACTTAATTGTTTTAAGATCATCTGCATTATGTACTCTAAGGTTCCCCATCCAAGTAATAGTTTCATTCCAAGAGTCCACTAGACTGTCCAAGTTGAAAATAATCTGTATCCGATCTCAGACTTGTCTGGTATATCTGCATCTAATTATAAGATGCTCTAGATTTTCCATTTCTATACTACATAACTTATAATGCAATGTGTTAATGGAGAACTTGATCTTGTCCCTTATAAGCAACCCTCCATTGATTTCCATCCATAAGATAAATGAATGACTTGGATGGATGTCACTGGCCCGTACTAACTTTGTCCACTCCAGCATTGTGTTATGCGGAATCTACAAAAGTGTTTTGCATGCTTTAGTGCTAAACTTCCTTGATTTATCAGCTAGCCACTGAATTTCATCTTGTTCTCCCTCTTGGATTCTATTGTGAGGTTGGCTCTTCTATTGTTATGGAATGGCTATATCCATTGATTGTTTCTAGGAACCATAAACTCTTCTCCGATTGCTCCCTCTTTATTTTGGTTTCCAATAAACCAACAAAATCTAACTCGCTGCTCTTAATAAACTCCTTAACTGCAAGTTGTTTATTTAGGCTATTTAGGCCTCTAACGTTCCATGCTGCTACCTTTATATCATTTTTTCTTTTTACCTGCCCTTCTCCTCCTATACTTTCTATTCAAACCCACTGTAAATTTCACCCCTTTCCATCACTGGAGTTCCAACTGTCTCTGCCTCCTGTCCTACTCCCTTATCCCCAATTGTCTGTGTTACCTTCTCGATCATATTAGTTCCTGCCAAATTCATGATCAATTTCCCATTGCCTGGTTTTTGGTTATCACCCTCTATCTATGCTACAAACCTTGTCATAGTACACCCCACCTGATTCTTTTCCTATTTCCCATTTGCTACCACTTGAATCTCCTCCTGATTCATGTTCTGGAACTTTTGCTCTTTAAGTGATGCCTCTCCTTCTACTAGGATACTCTTCTCTTGACTCGGACATCTCTCATTCATCCGCTTCCCCTCTTGTTTCTCTTTTCTTTTCCAAACCTGCTTCTCTTCCTTAATCTTTGGTCACCACATGTATGTAAATCCTATTGAATCCTCTACAAATTCTCCTTTCTCATCCAACTTCATGATTCTAAGGGTAGCTGGAAGCTTCCTTGATATATCAACATCAACGTAAACTCTAGCAAACCCAATCCTTCTCATTAAGGCAATATTCTCATCTAAACTTAAGGGTTTTCCAATCTTATTGGCAATATAGCTCATGTCCTCCGTAGACCAATACTCTAAGGGAACCTTGTGAATATTCACCCATAAAGGAATGGATTGAAGCTTGCTCCTATCCAAGGTAACTCCAGGCTGCCACTTCTTAATAAGAATTGGACTCCCCATTATGTGCCAAATCCCTGCTTCCAACACAATTTGTGCATTTTCTTCGATGTTGAATTTGAATGCAAAGAGTTCGTCTTTGTCTACCATAGTATTCACCAACCCTTTGTTCCTCCATGTAGCATTTGCCCACTTGCTAACAACTGGAAAAGCTAATCTCTTCTCCAGAAAGAAACCCACATGAGATATACTCCACTTCTTAGCACATTGTTGTAGGACTTCAGTCGGAGCTTGGATTGGTTTGTCCCCATCGAACTCCACATATCTAAGTCGACCCAAGTTCCCAGAATCCCCTACAATGGTTCGCCATGTAGTCTTCTCCTCCTTCGGTTGCTGTTGCTTCCTTTCTACATTGGCTCCTAACGGTGGGAAGTCTACTACATTGAAAGTTGGGATTTCCAAATTAGCTTGGGGAATGGGTTGGGTAGATAAGGAACTTTCCATTTCCGTATGGTGTGATGTAAGATTCGACGAGTAGTAGAGAACTAGTATGCCATGATAGGGGAGGGGTGAGTTTAAGGCTATTGGATGGATGAGAAGAATGTAAAGGTAGGGAGTCAAAGGTTGGGTAACCGAGAGTTCGGAGTCAGATGTTGAGTGTCGTAGGGTAAGGGTCGGATTGTTAGGTAGGTGACGAAAGGAAGGTGTTGGAAGGATGTCGGAGGTTAGATGTTGTCAGAGGCTTCGCGATGTCAGGTATTGGAGGTTGGGTGTCGTCAGAAGTTGGGTGTCTTCGAAGACTGTGTGGAGTAGGTCAAGAGTCAGTCGGATGGTTGGGTGTTGGAAGGAAGGGATTCTGAAGTTGCTGGGTGTCAGAAGGTTGGTTGGTGGTCAAAGGTTGTTGGGAGAAGGGGGGTAGGGGGAAATGTGGGTGTAGTCAATTAATGGCAGAAGACTCTCATCGGAAATGTGTATCAAGTTTTTGTTTCATCAATGAACAAAAAGTCTTTACATGATACTGAAGAGTTAAATAAACACCTATTGTTTTATTGACTTTTATTGGCCAAAGTAGAAATGAAAATTTATTTCCTGAACATTAACAGATTCAAAACTCAGACTGTCTCAAAAAGGTGTATTTCGACTAGATAGAACCTTTTATGTAAACATACATTCTTAACATCAAATTGTTGCAATTCCCAACCATAATTAGTTGTTAATGATAGTAATACTGTATCTGTATTCAAAGATGAGAAAGAGACTCTGAATAATCAATCCTATAAGTTTGATTCTAGCCTTTTGCTACAAACTGTGCCATGTATCTCTCATTTGCAACATGAGAAAGAATCTCTGAATAATCAATCCTATAAGTTTGAGTCTAGCTTTTTGCTACAAACTGTGCCATGTATCTCTCAACTAACCCATCTTTGCAACATGAGAGAGTCTCTGAATAATCAATCTTGTAAGTTTGAGTTTAACCTTTTGCTACAAACTGTGCCATATATCTCTCAACTGATCCATTTGCTTTATATTTCATCATATATACCCGCTTACAACCCACTGGTTTCTTTCTTATAGGTAACTTCACTAATCTCCAAGTTTTGTTGTTTTCCAACATCTCCACATTCATAGCTTTTTTCCATTTTTCATTAGATAAAGCCTCAGAAGGTGGTAGGGATTGTAATGGTATTCAGGCTCACAAGGAAGGCTTTATGAGATGGTGAAAGACTTTTAAGCATTAAAAAATGTGCAAGATGATATAATGGTTGTTTTGTACACCTCTGGTTCATTTTCTGATGGCAATAGGAAGCTCCTACTAATCATTATCCAAACATAGCACTGCTTGTTGGGTATATCTCTATCCACTTATCATTAACCATATATTTATCCAATTTTCTCAACAAAAACCATTCCCTTGATTGCTTATTATTCCAAGTATAAAAGTTACATATCATTTAAGATCAGGCAAACCTGTCGTCACCACCACTTGAAGAAGTTCTTGACAATATACTTGTTTCCATATTCTCCCTCCCCTCGATTCTTCTAATTTTAAAGTGCAGTTATAATATCTGATGACTATCCATGGATGACTAACTAATGTGCTAGTTTTATAATATTTGATGACTATCCATGGATGACTAAATAATGTGCTAGTTTTCTCCAGCTCATTCCATGCATGTTGTCTCTGGAATTTATGGTTTGCTGCATACATCACTATAATTGCAATCATTGTCCTAGTTGCTTTAATCATGACACCACGATGTATCAATTGATAATTTTCAAGTTGCTTCACGACTTCCACCTTTTGAGGATTGAAGCCTATTATCACTCTTCCATTGAAATGATGATCATGGTTGCTCATTAGCCTCCATTGTTTGTTTACAAACCATAAACTCTTCTCCAATTGCTCCCCTTTTTATTTTGGATTCCAATAAACTAACAAAGTTTCACTTGCTGTTCTTAATAAACTCCTTAATCGCAAGTTATTTATTTAGGCTATTTAGGCCTATAACATTCCATGCTGCTACCTTAATCATCTTTTCTTTTTTCCTGCCCTTCTTTGCCAATACTTCCTATTCAAACCTAGGTTTATAGCTATTCTGTCACTTTTGGTAACAGAAGTTTCACCCCTTTCCATCACTAGAGTGCCAATTGTCTCTTCCTCCTATCTTACTCTCTTATCCCCAATTGTTTGTGTTACCTTCTCAATCATATTAGTCCCTTCCAAATTCATTACTCATTTCCCATTACCAGACCCTTGATTATCCCCCTCTGTCT
This sequence comes from Erythroxylum longipes, assembly GCA_027563885.1. NCBI lineage: Eukaryota > Viridiplantae > Streptophyta > Magnoliopsida > Malpighiales > Erythroxylaceae > Erythroxylum > Erythroxylum longipes. The sequence goes on from JAOQMS010000178.1 coordinate 5,861,425, forward strand.
GTGCTACAATCCCTATCAGATTACTCTCCACGTGATTCTTTTCGTTTTTCCCATTCCCTACCATTTGATTATCCTCTTGATTCATGCTCCGGAAGTTTTGCTCTTCAAGTGATGCCTCTCCTTTTGCTAGGATACCCTTCTCTTGGCTTGGACATCCCTCATTCCTTGGATTCCCCTCTTACCACTCTTTTCTTTTCCAAACCTGCTTCTCTTCTTTCATTTTTGGTCTCCACATATATGTTACTCCTATTGAATCTTCCAAAAGTTCTCCTTTCTCATCTAGCTTCGTGATTCTAAGGGTATCCAGAAGCTTCCTTGATATATCAACATCAATACAAACTCTAGCGAACCCAATCCTCTTCATTAAGGAAGTATTCTCATCTAAACCTAAGGGTTTTCCAATCCTATTGGCAATATAGCTTATACCTTATGCAGACCAATACTCTAAGGGAACCTTGTGAATAAAGAGACACAGAGCAAATTAGCTCTGATTCACATGGTATCAAAGCCGCGTGATAGAGAGAGTGAAATCGAGGAGACAACCCCAGAAAGTCAAGAAATGACTTTCAATCTTGAGGGATCCTTCACGGCAATCCCAATCTTAAACCAGACTGGAGGTTAATCATCAATGACCTCTGGTATTGAGGGAGTTTCAGTTATCACTGTTTTTGATAAACTAAATGGAACAAACTATCGAGAGTGGGCTCAAGCTATGAAACTCGCCATTGGAGGAAGAGGGAAGCTGAGCTTTATCATCGGAGATGGAAACTTACAAGCCACACGAAAATGGGAGACAGATAATTCCATGGTCTCGTCATGGCTTATCAACGCCATGATACCACCAATCAAATGGACCTTTATGTTTCTGCCAACAGCTAGAGAAATCTGGGAAGGAGTGCGACAATCCTACTCTGATGAAGAGGATGCATCACGGATTTATGAGATAAAAACAAAGTTGTGGCAAATGAAACAGGGTGACAGAGAAGTTACAAAATACTGGGTTGAAATGATAGCATTGTGGCAGGAGCTTGACTTGTTGTCAGATGAAGAGTGGAGGTGCCAGGAAGATGCAATGATATACAACCAGAAAATTGCAAAGGAGAGAGTCTTTGAATTTTTGGCTGGTCTCAATAAAAACTTGGATGATGTTCGTGGAAGAATCTTAAGTAGAATGCCTTTGCCTACAGATAAGTATTTTCTGAAGTTAGGAGGGAAGCAGCAAGGAGGAAAATCATGCTAAAAGAAGAACCGAAAGAAGAACTAAATGTAACTCCAGTGTCTACAAATGAAGCTTCTGCTCTATTATCACGTGGTGAATCCAGTAAGAAAAATCATAAGAAGTGGTGTGAGCATTTTGAACAAAATGGCCACACCAAAGACACATGCTGGGACATTCATAGAAAGCCTCTAGACTAGAAATCAAAAAAGGGAAAAAAAAAGAGGCTATCAAGTATCTAGTAAGTAAGGAATAGAAAAATCTAAAGGTGCTCAGAAACAACAAGGAGGTGAGCTGAATATTTCACTAGGGAAACTATTGGAAGTACTACAGAACCTTCAAAATGACAGCAACCAATAGAAGGCAAGCACAGTTGCTAATGCTACTATCAGAGGTAATATCATAAAAGCTTTTTTATCCTCATGAGGTAGGAAGAGGTGGAAGTTGGTTCTGGAGCTTCGGATCATATGACAGATGATTTTAATCTGTTTCATTCATATGTTCCGTGTGTTGGACATGAAAAAGTTAAGGTAGCAAGTGGTGATTCCTCTTCAGTTGCAGGAAAAGGAGATATCAAAGTAATAGATTCTATGAAACTAAATTCTATTCTACATGTTCCTAATTTAGAATGCAATCTTCTGTCATTCAGTAAATTGACAAAAGAAGCTAATTGTAGTGCTCATTTTTTCCCTACTCATTGTGTTATACAGGACCTGTCATCGAGGAAGATAATTGGCAGTGCTAAAGAGGTAGATAGAGTGTACTACTTTGAAGATGAAGAAAGTCAGTCTACTCCTTATAGCTTGGGTAATGGTGTGATTGTTCCTACGACTGATGAACTATTGTTATGGCATAAGAGGTTAGGGCATCCAAACTTTCAATATATGTCACGGTTATTTCCAAATATTTCAATAAATAAAGATCTTTGTGTTCGTTGCGACGCATGTGAATTTGCTAAACATCAAAGTTCTTTTACAAGGTCCAAATACAAACCCACAAAACTGTTTTCACTTATCCATAGTGATCTTTGGGGTCCATCTTGTGTTCCTAATAGAACCAATTCAAAATGATTCATTGCATTCATTGATGACCGTACTCGTTTGTGTTAGTTGTTTCTTTTGAAAGATAAAGCTAAAACCTCTACCAGATTCATCAATTTTTATCAAATGATAAAAAATCAATTCCAAAGTAGTATTCAAATCCTTTATACTGACAATGGTACTGAATACTTTAATCAACATCTCCATGCATTCTTTCAAAAACATGGAATTGTTCACAAAAACACTTATGTCAATAGTCCTTAACAAAATGGGATTGCGGAAAGGAAAAATATACATCTTCTTGAAGTAGCTAGGGCCTTGATGTTCACTAGTAATGTTCCAAAATATTTTTTAGGGGGGTGCTCTTCTTACTGCTACCTATCTTATTAATAGAATGCCTAGTCGTGTTCTTTCTTTGAAAACACCACCTCAGAAATATCAAAAAACCTACACTACCACTCATCTTGAAACTAACCTTCCTTTAAGGGTTATTCAGGTGCACAACCTTCCTTCACAGTTTTTAACGCAATAAACTTGATCCAAGAGCCAAAAAATGTTTGTTTCTAGGATATTCTGCTACACAAAAGGGGTACAAATGTTATGATCCTATCTCAAAAAGGTTGTTTGTTAGCTGTGATGTCTCTTTTCCCAAGACAAATTTCTTCTATCCTAAGTCTTCGATTTAGAGGGAGTATTGGAGTGATTTTTGGGGTGATGTATCTCAGCCTCAACCTGAACCTATATCTGTTCCTGAACCCATCCCAATGCCTATGTCATCTCCTATAGAGACAAATCCTAATAGAGAAACAACTATACCTGATCATACACTCAAGGTGTATTCTCAGAGGAAGAAAGCAAGTAGTACACTTCCTATCCTTAAAGCTATGCCATTTCTGAACCAGTGCAAGTCCCTACCGAAGAAATTCAAAGCAGTGAGGATCAAGGAGACAACACAAATTTAGAATGGCCAATTCCCTTAAGGAAGAAATCTAGATCATGTACTACGTATCTGATTGAGAGGTTGGTCTCTTATGAAGCTCTATCTTCTCAATATAAAACTTTTTATGCTAATTTGGACAGAATTGATATTCCAAAATGTTCAAGAAGCTCTTAAAGTTCCAGAATGGAGAGAAGCTGTTTTCGAAGAAATAAGGGCACTTGGAAAGAATGAAACATGGGAAGAGGTTGATTTGCCAAAAGGAAAGAAACCCTTGGGGTTTAGGTGGATATTTACAGTCAAATATAGGGCAGATGGCACCATTGAAAGGTATAAGGCGAGATTAGTAGCTAAAGGCTATACTTAGACCTATGGGATGGACTGCAAGGAAACATTTGCACCTGTGGGCAAACCAAATACTATAAGACTATTGTTATCAGTAGTTGTTAACCTTGACTGGCCACTTCAGCAACTTGATATCAAAAACACCTTCTTGAATGGACAACTAAAGGAAGAAGTGTATATGAAACTTCCTCTAGGGTTTGATGAGGAAGGAGGAAACAAAGTATGTAGACTAAGAAAATCTCTATATGGACTGAAGCAATCACCACGAGCTTGGTTCGAGAGATTTGCCAAAGTCCTTAAAGTAGAAGAATACACACAAGCACAGTCAGATCATAAAATGTTTTTCAGAATTAGAGAAGGTAAGAAGACAATTTTGATTGTGTATGTTGATGATATTATCTTAACTGGTGATGATGCAGAGGAAATCATAAGACTTAAGACAGCGTTGAAGAAAGAATTTGAAGTTAAGGACTTGGGAGAAATGAAGTATTTTCTGGGCATGGAAGTAGCAAGATCAAAGAAGGGAGTTTACATCTCACAAAGAAAGTACATTCTTGATCTCTTAAGAGAGACTGGAATGTTAGGGTGCAAACCGAGCACTACTCTTATTGACAATACAAAATTTGGAGATGAAGATGATAAACTTGTCAATCGTGAAGAGTATCAAACACTATCGGGAAGACTAATTTATTTGTTTCATATTAGACCAGATATTGCTTTTGCCGTAAGTGTTGTTAGTCACTATATGCATGCACCAAGGAGAAAGCATTTGGAGGCAGTCTATAAGATCCTATGGTATCTAAAAGGTACTCCAAAGAAAGGGCTACTATTAAAGAAAGGAGATCAAAGAACAATTGAAATATATATTGATTTAGATTGGGCAAGTTCAGAAGAGGATAGAGGATCAACCACTGGATATTTTACTTTTGTGTGGGGAAATTTGGTTACTTGGCAAAGTAAGAAGCAAAAGGTGGTAGCCAAGAGTAGTGCTGAAGCTGAACTAAGAGCTGTTGCAAAAGGGATGTGTGAAAGTCCCTGGTTAGAGGGAGTGTTGACAGAATTAGGAATCAATTTTGAGATACCTATAAAACACTATTGTGATAACAAGGCAACCCTAAGCATGGCACACAATCCAGTCCATCATGAGAGAACAAAACATGTTGAGGTTGATCGACATTTCATCAAAGAGAAGATAGGAGATGGGACAATATGCCTAACTTATGTTCCAACAAAGAAGCAGACAGCTGATGTGTTTACCAAAAGACTTCAACGACAAGCATTTGAAGAGTGTATTAGCAAGTTGGACAAGATAGATATCTATGATCCATGATCCAACTTGAGGGGGAGTGTGGTCAAGATATGTATATCTCATAATATCATGATCTGATCATAATCAGACCTTTTAGATTAGATATCAATATCTTATAGATATACAGTATCCTAGGATTATATTTCTATATTTGTACAGATTTTCTACCTTTTTCTGTAAACCCTATTCGTGTATATATATACTTTAGTCTCTAATAAAGAGACATAAAGCAAATTAGCTCTGATTCACATTTATATTCTCTATAAAATAATGATACCTACTATATTGATTATTCTGAAACATATCCTAGATTGCAAGGTGCTCATCCTCAAACTATTTGAGATTGGCATGATTTTCAAACATAAGTGCTCTATATTTGACTAACCCACAATTGCTCAAGGTATCTTTGCTTCCCATATGGATTCAAGAAGGGGTTAAGGATTGTTATCTAAATAATCCTAAAATAACCTCAAAAGATAGCATGGTATTAAAGATATTATCTGTTGGTCCAAATTTTCATGAAGAAGAACGATATAATGCTTATGATTTTATTACTTTGGGAAATGGAGAACATTTTCTCATTATTGTGGACACTAAAGAATAAACTAAATACATTGAAAATGTTACTCATTACATAAGAAGAATCTGAATGAGAATTGTTATTTCTTGCATGAGTCAACATTTAAAAAAGGATTTCAAACCCATGCTAGAAAAGGCAAATTTTCTTCTTTAATGATAACCCTAGCCGAAAAAACACCATTAGTTGTTGAAAATTTTGTGAAAATAAAAATAAGCATAATTAAAAGAGGCAAGATAAGATCTAGTCTTAAAGCACCAAAAAAAAATATTTCATATCTGAAAGCATACAGAAAATATCCATCCTTCTTGTACAAGTGGTTGGAAGTCGTTTAAAGGAAAAGATGAAGTTAAAACATCTGACATTTGTACATATAGTGACAATTCTAAATCAGGAAGATAAGAAGATAAGACAGAAATCTCTCCAACCACTCAAATGAAAGAGAATCCCCTACAGATAAAGATAGAATCTACTTTTTGAAAAAAGTTGATACGATGTAATTTTTGTTAACTTTAGAATCTATAGTTCGAAGTCCACCTATATAAATAAACTTCTTAAGGTAGCAATGGTGGCATCAAGCAATGTCTATGTATCTTTTCCTTGTAATATCTTCCTTTATAAAATAAAATCTCTCCTTTCTACAAATACAGTTTACAACTTCCATTTTAAAAACCATACTCTTCTGCTAAAATTTTAAGTATACGTCTTCAGGTAGGAAACAAATTAAGGTTGTGTTGGACTTTACTGAAAGAAGCATATAAGGTAGTTACCTTACTTTAAGGTTGGAACTGAAATACTTGATAAAAACTTGACGAAAACCTGATAAAGCTACAGTGAAAACACTAAAAATGCAGATATGGAAGCATAATGAACCTTTAATTTGAAAATGTAAAATGGTTATGCATACAATTAAATCATGACTTCGTATTTTCTAGAGAAATTTATATATGGATTATCTGGACTAGATTTAGATTTTGTAGCATTGATAAATAAAATAATTACATCTCTTTGTAAAGAAGTTATTAATATTATAACAAATAGTGATAACATAAAGGATGAAGATTCGTTCCTAATCTCATTAATCTTTGATATTCTTAAAAGCTTAGGCCTAATAAAATCTTTTATTTCTTCTCCTAATTAATATATATGTGTTCTAAACTTTTTTTTATTTAGTGATTTTATGTTGTAAAATTTTGATTTTACCTTGTTATGATATGTTATTTTATGTTGTGATGCAAAGATGGCAATTCTAAAACCGAAAGATAAGATGAAAATCTATCCAACCACTAAGACGAGAGAAAATCCCCTACAGATAAAGATATCCCCTTATAGATAAAGATAAATTTTACTTTTTGAAAAGAAAGCCTTTATTAAAAATAGAAAATATTATAGAAAAATAAGTATCAACAAATAAAAACCATTAATGGTGAATTAGAATTAGTAAAACGGAAAATAAAGAAAATTACTCTCGCCCGTTACGATTTTGGGATAAAACAAAAAAAACAATCTTAGAAATGATAGATAAATGATAAATAAACAAAAGATTATTAGAGTCACTGTTATGAGATATAATTTAGAAGATCAAGAATTGAAATATCTTCCACTATGAAATAAAATATCTCCTTTATGCAAATACAGTTTACAACTTCCATTTTAAAAAACATAATCTTCTGCTAAAATCTTTAGTATATGCCTTAAGGTATGAAACGAATTACGATGTGTTGGAGTTTGCTGAAGGAAGCATCAAAAGTAGTTACCTTACTTTAAAGTTGGAGCTGAAACGCACGACAAATATATAAATTTCTCTACAAAATAAGAAGTCATGATTTAATTATATGCATAACAATTTTATAGCAGAATCTTAATTCGTTTCTTACTTCAAAGCGTATACTAAAGATTTTAGCAGAAGAGTATGGTTTTTAAAATGGAAGTTGTAAATTGTATATGCAAAAAGGAGATGTTTTATTTTATAGTGGAAGATATTACAAGGAAGAGTTACATAGAGAATGTTTGATGCCTTTATTACTACCCTAAAGAGCTTATTTATACACGTGGACTTGAAGTTCAGATTCTAAATTTAACAAAAATTATATTTTATCAACTTTTTTTCAAAAAAGTAGATTATATCTTTATCTATAGAAGGATTCTCTTTCATCTAGGTGGTTAGAGAGATTTTTCTGGGTGGTTAGAGAGATTTCCATCTTATCTTCTTATGTTTTTTATTCAAAATCATTCTTGTATGCACAGAAGTCAGATGCTTCAGTTTTAGCTTTTTCTTTAAATGGCTTCCAACCCCTTGTACAAGAAGAACAAATATTTTTTATATGCTTTTAAAGACGACAGAATATTTTTCTTTACTTATGACTAAATCTTAACTTGCCTCTTTCAATCATGCCATTTTTCATTTTCACAAAATTTTTAGCAACTAGTGGTGTCTTTTTGGCTGGGATTATCATTAAAAAAGAAAATTTGCTTTTTCTGACATAGGAATATCAATTTTGGTCTTGATTCCTCTTCATTAATGAATATCATTTTCACCATATTTAGAAAATTCTTTTTGTAACTTAGTAATAAAATGATAAGCATCATATCATTCTTCTTCATGAAAATTTAGACCAGTAGATAATATCTTTAATATCAAGATATCTTTTAGAATTATTGTAGGATTATTTAGATAACAATCTTTAACCCCTTCTTGGATCTATCTGGGCTGAATTTGCTAACCAATAAATTCTTTTACCAGCGAAGAAAAGCATGTGGACGATAAATCTTCAACTATCTTAGCTCTATTGACTAGGCTATAAGTTTGTGTTCTGAATAATTGTAGTGGTTTATCTTATTTCTATCATAGACGCAGTATTTAAAAAATGATTTCAAACCTATGTTAGAAAAGGCAAATTTTCTTCTTTGATGATTGCCCCAGTTGAAAAGACACCATTGGCTGTTAAAAATTTTGTGAAAATGAAAATAAGCATGATTGAAAAAGGCAAGATGAGATCTACTCCTTAAGCACATCAAAGATTATGTCATCTTTGAAAGCATACAAAAATTCCTATTCTTCTTGTACAAGTGACTTGAAGCCGTTTAAAGAAAAAGATAAAGTTGAAACATCTAGCGTCTATACATACAACAACAATTCTGAATCAAAAAAACAAGAAAATAAGACGAAAATCTCTCTAACCACTCAGATGAAAGAGAATCACCCTACAGAGAAAGATAAAATCTACTTTTTGAAAAAAGTTGATAAGATGTTTTGTTAACTTTAGAATCCGAACTTCAAGTCCACCTGGATAAATAAGCTCCTTAGGATAGTAATGACTTCACCAATCTCTATATATCTCTTCCTTGTCATATTTTCCACTATGAAATAAAATCTCCCCTTCCTATAGTTACAATTTACATCTTCTATTTTAAAACTACACTTTTCTGCTAAAATCTTTACTATACACTTTAAGGCAGGAAACGAATTAAAGTTTTACTAGACTTTATTGAAGGAAGCGTCAAAGGTAGTTATCTTACTTTAAAGTTGGAGCTGAAACCCTCGATAAAAGATGCTTATCATTTTACTACTTTGAGAAAGGGAAAACATTTTCCCATTACTGTAAATACTAAGTTACGAAAAGAATTTTCTAAATACAACGATAATAATATTATGAAAACTGTTATTTTTGACATAGAGGCAACATTTAAAAAAGGATTTCAAACCTATTAGCCGCTGAAAATTTTGTGAAAATGAAAACAAACATGATTGAAAAAGACAATATAAGATCTAATCCTGAAGTATAAAAAAGATTCTGTCTTCTCCAAAAGCATACAAAATATACATATCCTAGCTTAACTCCCCTGTTCCTCAC
>JAOQMS010000178.1:5870802-5901802 GCA_027563885.1 Erythroxylum longipes
ATTATATTTAATTAAAATATAATTATGCATTAATTTAAATATTATAATTAATTAATTAATTATAATATAATTAATTAAATTATTATTATTACTTCATAGGTTTGAGAGATGTGTTTTGTTTTAGGTTTTAAGGAGAGGGTATTTTTGACATTTCACCAATGTCTTTGATTTCTGTCTCCGTCCCCTCATTTCTGTGCTTCAGTTATGGAAGTCACAAGAATTTAATATCCCTGTCTTTGAAGTCGGGACAAAATTGGGTGGAGACAGCAAGCAAACAGGTTAGGAGACAGGACTTTTGTGTCTCTGTCATCCGTCCCTATCCTTGAAAACACTAACCAAACACTACGCAATAGAACACTGAATACCTCTACCTCTATGAGCTTCAGGCTTTAAAGCCATATCCTATATAATTATTTAGTAACTATTTACACGAGTATGTGGTGGTTCAGCCAACGTAAAGCATCCCATTCATCTCAAGCCACGTTCCTTGGCAACACAGTTACGAATGTGTGACAAAATAAAAAGATTATTTACGCTCAATAACGAGTTCCTCCAGGCTCCAAGAACTGAACAGTATCTTAATTTATTTCGCTAAATTAAATTCAACTATAAGATCTTCCTACTCAGCAGCCGAATTCTCAATACATTTAACTCGAAGCTCAAGACATATTGCACTTTATAATGCAAAAGCCCCCTTCGGAATGCCTCTTCTTTGTTTATTATATCTCCCTTACTCCACTACGTCTTCAACGTTTAGGCCTATGCTTGATGTGGAATTTCTCAAAGTTCTATAGTGTTCATATCAGCAACCTTCGGAACATTAAGTTGATCGGTAATGGTGGTGAAAATACAGCCAAAACTTTCTAAATTTTAAAATGAGTAGATGCAAAAGCTTCAGTAACCATCACAGTCACAAGGTTTCAGATTTAACAATATTCAAATCCCTTTAACAAATGCAGGTTGTCCCAAGTCCCAAGTCCCAAACCACAACTTCCCCAGCCCCCGACAAACCGCTGCAATGAACTTGAAGTTTATCGGTAGAAAAGTTCAAAAGCCTAAAAGGGACGATGCAGATACCAAAACAGCTTAAGGCTAGTATCCAAAGGTTATTTCTGAGATTGATGCATGTGGAGATTGAATAATCTCCCATATAACTTACTGCGTTGGAACTACTTATGGAAGTCATAGAATATATAAAACCTGTATCAACATCAATAAAAACCTAAAGCTAGTTATCACCACCCGCATTGACCTAGAGGAGTTACTGACTGATTTTGTAAGAAGAAAAAAGAAGGTATCTACAGAATCGTTTCCATCAAATTCAAAACCAAAAGCTAGCTTATCAAGCACATATACTGATGAAGAGGTCATTAACACCAAAAACTGTCAGGATAGTAGCCACTAAATATGCATAGATCAAGCACCCAATGTTACACTCTTAAGGAGTTCCTCTAATCAATTTGTACAAAAGAAACATGCAATTCAATTTTAGTGAAAAATAAACATTGTTCTGGTTAGACACTCTCTTCCTGGAGCATAGGAGCAATAAGGAGTTGGCTTCTTATTATCTGATGCTTGGGTTTGATATCTGGATTTTAGGTTACAAAAATGGGATCTCTACCACTTTTCCTCTCGTGCCACCAACAAGTGATGAGCGTGTGTACACATAAAGGAAAACCTCCTCCTACCAGATTTTTAGCATTTACAGTAAAATTATTGTACTTACAGAGATCAGATAAATCTGAGTTTACCTCAAAAGTTCCCATCAGCACCTTGGCTCCTGTTTCAATTGTATCCCACAAGGCGAGCCAAACATCATTGACTAGAAATGCAAAGGAAAAGAAATTAGATTTGAAACACGCATTATTTTTTAATCTGCACATCTAGCACCAGAAAATCGTGGGGACAATGCCTCAAATGTGCACAGTTCTTAAGTAGAATGATCAAACACATTATATATCAATTCATTGAACTTATTTTCAATGCTTTGAGAACTGAGCCATGGAATCTATCTATGGACTATGGGGTCAACTCAGATGAGTCCTAGGAATGAAAATTCAGCAGTAAGCTTTGCCAACAAATGAGGATTTTTCTTGTCTCCCATAGTTTCAACACCATTTCATTTGGAGATTTTGTGAACGGCTCAGTTATATGGGCTGGAATTCCCAGTTCGCAGTTTTACAGAGATATGTGCCTAAACTAAGCTGGAATTTGCAGGCATGCCTAGATCTGGCCTTGTCGGAAGCAGATCCAGGTTTCCAATACTAGGACGGGGCCGGCCTAAGACAGGTCTTTAAACAGTAATTTATTACTTCTATCAAGAAAGTCCAAAGCGCAAGACGGTGGGAAAAAACTAGAAGCCCCTTAACACACAGGAAAAAGGAGAAAATTTTGACAATAGAGTGCACAGATCGAAGATTGTGGATTGGGATTCCTACATATGACATGCAAAAGCAAAAAGCAGGAGGAAATTGATGTACCTAACAACCTGAACATATTTCATAGGCGCCTAGACCTAATTAGAAAAAAGTGAAAAATAAGTGACAGTGAAAGGTTTTTCAACAAGGCTTGGTGTTTGCATCTGTTTAAACTTATAATACACGGCGATTCTGTCTCTGTGTATAGCATCTCTTTTGTATAATCTAGCTAAAATCCATAAAGCGCCAAACTAAATGACAGTCTAAAGACAGCTCATCCCAATATAAACTGAATTAAATCGCAAAGAGAATACCTGTGTTGTACTAGGCAATATACAATTTGCAAGATCCTCATTGATGTCGACAGGAAGAGGCGGCATTTGGCTCATTATTCCAGGCGTGTCTCTCATACTGCAAAGGATATAGTAGGGTTTTCACCAGCATAAGCAACAAAAGATTGTGCCAATCAACAGACTGGACCAACTAAAAGAAAATAGAGCCATTACATACTTATTGAGGATGGCAGTAATATTGCTCCTTGCGCAACAAAAAAGGTTGATATTATCTTGTAACTGTAAGTACAAAGCATCATATAAAACCAGAATGAGTTGGGTCGCTAACAAAAGTACATGAGAAAACAAGCATGTCTTCTAAAAGACTTTAACTGTGATGTTATATTGTGATGTTCATCAAAATAAGAAAAACAATCAGTTGATCAGATGTATAGTTACTTACATCTAGCAAACAAAACAATATCCTCAATTTTCATTTCACTGAAAGATAAGCAAATATGTATGAAACACAGTTTGGCATTACAAATGTTGCTTATCTAAAATGCATTTAGAACAACAAGAAAACAGGTCTTTTTTACTATGAAGAGGAAAAAAACTGATTCAGAAAGAATGTTACAAGGATAAGAGTACAAGTAAATCTGGCACTTATCTTTTTAAACAACTTTGTTTTCAGATTATGTGGAAACAGACTTCTTGCATGCATCTATGGACAAGATATTCATATATCATTTAGTCATAAATTGATGAGCACTCTTCAGTTGAAGGAAGGCAATGGTGCTCCATGCTTTGAAATGTTCTTAACTAATTTTACCTAATGACTGAATGGACATTGTTGTGGGATATAATTCTTTCAACTAAGAGACAGTTATAGACACACCATTAAAAACAACATTGGTTCTTGACCAAGAAGGAGAAATTACTTCATTTATTTGAAAAGCACTTTGATTATTATGATCAAAGAAATAAAAGAAGGCCAAAATAATGGATGAAATTCAAATTTGATTTCTAAGGCAATCCTAAAACTCTTCAACAATTCAGGACAAGATGAGACCATTTTATGGCATTATTTAGTGGAAAAAATAGTCTCATTGTGTTCAGTTCACCACTGAGAAACATGTTAAAATCACGTTATAGAAATCTAGTGTTTCATTTAAGAGGGAAGTTACTTCATCGGGGAAATGATAGGATGCTTATAAGACAAAAATGCTCAACAAGATAACCGTGCAGAAAAGCAAGGCCACTGTGTTTGTTTGTGCACCACAGTTTACAAAATAATGCTAGATTTTAGCAAATAATCATTGGCACTTGATCCAACAATGAGTATTTCCACCTCAAGCTCACCTTAAACATAGAAAGGTTAGCTGCAATTTGACTAAAAGCTTGTGCATTCTGTTCCAGGAGATGCTTAGCTGTACGATTTATTCCTGAGACACAGGAGTAAGTAAATACATCAACAAACACAACCTATTTTCAACCAAATATCCAGAAATCAAATGAATTTATGATAGATGCTTTCCAGAAAAGTGAGTATATAAAACAGTGTTAAGAGTATCCTATATTGACTAAACATGAAAATGTTAAAGAGTTTATAAGTGGTAAGGGTCAACTAACCAAATGACTAGTTCTACTCATTTTGGCAATGGTTGACCCAAGCCCAATTCTTGTTAATGGGCTCTACACTCTACCCATATTAAAAATTCTAATAAACAGAAAGGGTGTGATACAGAACAAAATTAAGAAGATAAAAAATGGGTTATTGAACTATGTACAGCAATCAAGACATTCAAATACAGCCAATCGATGAACACTTTTTCACTCTCCTTTTCTGCATCCAACACAAGTCACTTAAATATCGGTTTCTTTTTGAACATATTGAGCAACAAACTAACTTTCAGTCTTGAAGTCTAACTAGTTATCAGCCAAAAAGTTGGTGTAGCTAGTCAGGGTAAAGTATGAAATCGTAACATGGCACTCCAGTGATAGCTGGACAAGGTAAAAAGGTCATATATTTTGGAACCAGAACCCAGTAAAGGTAGGTTAGCTACCTAGAAAATCCAAATCAAATTGTAAAATCAGCCAAACGAGATCTCTTAGCATTGAAACTCACAATCAAATAATTTCCTCTTCAGTTTAAACTTTCCCCTCTTAAATTGCTCTGCTATCCACGTCAAACTGTCTCCTAGCAAAAGGGTCATAATAATAATACAAGAGTATCCTCGCCACAAAAGTGAACCAAGGACATTCAGATAGAGACCAGTTGTCCTCAGTGATAAGCCCATAATTACATACCAGAGGAAGAAGAGGTCACGTGTGTTAAGCATCTGATTTTATCTTATCTACCAGCACCTGATTTTATCTTCTTATCTGCAGAATTTGTTTTCAATTTATTATGTCATTTGTTTCATGTGTTCCTATTAAGTAGGGGCTTAGTGAGTAGTGATTTGTTACTGATTATTTTTAATAAATCCAGATCTGTTACTCCTGGATCTCAGAGTCTGTTAACTAGTTATTAGGGAGTCATGGGTTAATCCTATAAATAGCTGTGGGCAGTATGTAGTACTTATCGAAAATCAATTCAAGTATTTCATTCTTGGAGATTCTCCCTTGGCTATTAATTCTTCTTTGAGTGAGATCCTTGCTCTTAGAAAATTATTAGATTTTTCCCATTATTAACCTTTTACTTCCAGCCCTCTATCACTCAGCTTCAGCAGAAGCACTGAGACAATAATACTGCAGCTCAGATATTGGACCATAGATTTTTAGTCCTTACCTTACTGATACTTGTGAAAGGAATATCTAAATGAGTCCGATATAGGACAAAAAAGAATAAGCAAACTATTAGATTTCCATAGTAGAACTTGAACTAATTTCCAGCAGCATCACGGGAGTTAACCACTCCAAGGTCTATTTAGAGGAAAAATGACAGAAAAACAACAGCAAAGAGTTATCTTAGGACGCATAATGCTCTGAATCTGTGTGCCAGTTGTCTCTGTTAGGCAAAGTTATATTCTTTATGGCACAGGTTCAGTAGTATAGAAGGTATACTAGATAACTTTTAAAAAAAAGAGCCTGAGAAAGAGATAGAGAGGTGAAAATTGACAGCAGAGTATGGGATACCTAATGCAAAGGCACACACGCAACAGTACATTTAATGAAATGTTCCAGCTGTTAATTCTTACCTTCAAAAAAGTTAGGCTCTCTCTGGTCCATATGCAGTCGATAACCAGTCATGCTCTGTGGTGCAGTAGAACTCAAATTCATCTTTGAAGATGATTCCACCATCTTATCCTGAAGAAGCACGATCTTGAGGATACTGGTTTTTAAATCAATATGACATCCTAAGCACGATGATTGGTTCAATGAACTAAAGCATAAATCAGATATTCACTGCTTATGTTAGAAAATTATCATTCTAAGAACCCAGTTTAGTTAATCTTAGCACAAACACTCATGCCAACAATAACCAGAACTCTGTTGCAATAACAAACAAAAGCACTACACAATACCAGCAAATCTCATGGATCCTTGCAATTGCTGCAGGAATTGAGTACAGAATGATAAACATCAAGATGCTTGATAACTGATACTTGACATCCTACATACTGAAATCCCCAGAAGATTGTGAAATCAATGTTGACTGAAAAACAAAGTATATGTTGAATTACGTCTTAACATGGCATGGCACCTTAAGCTTGGTCAAAAAGCAAACACCAGCCTATGTTGATAACTTGGAGATAACAGAAAATGAAAACTAAGAGGTAAGGATATTAAAAAAGTGTCTTATATGATATGTAGTTCAAAACGGACATCAATGGCTATTTTGCACTTATAACCAGATAACTATACCTATCTATAGAGACAATTAAGTGTTAGTTGAATCCTAGAGATTTGGCCTCTTGAGGTAAATCGATGTCATAGACCAAGTATCTGATCTCTATTATACAAGTTAGAAAAGTTTTGTGATGCATGCAACCATACATAGAAAAGATTGCTAATTCTGTCCCTCCTTCCTTTTACCCTACATTGCTCATGTTTTCTGTTTGTAATAACATATAATCTGGCATTTTGTAACTTCCAATAATTGTATAATTCCAGTGATGAAAATGTGGAGCAGGGGGGGTTGCACACTCTCAGAAATCTAACATAAAATAATAAACATTATCAGTCAATTAAAATTTTATATCATATTTGAAGAATTTAAATTGTTCATAAAGGACAAAAATAAAATATGTACAAATTCTCAGATATCATGTTCAACTAAAAATTTGTCGATTATGAAAATGGGTGTTTCCTGAACCAGCTCACTATCTGGGTCCCTTCTGTTTCAGTTCAACCAACCATTTCACTCTAAGATCTTCAACCAGATTGCTCTGTCTTGTTTGAACCAGTGGACCCCTATACCAGTGGTGAGTGAATTGCTTAAACAATCTATTTGCAACTTTATTATTTCAATGCATTCGACTATGGAATAAAGCACATACAGAACACAACAAAAAGAGAAAAGAGTAAGTTTATTCGTCAAAGAATCATACATACCTTACGATTACTGATTTTTTTTCCAGAATGGCATTCTTCTGCTTTCCTTCTCTTTCTCTGCAGAAGTGATGTAGGGAAAAGGTTAAACCAACGTATTTAACAAACAAATAGATTAAACTGGGTGATTAGAACTGGAACCGATGTAGGACTATAGATGTCCAAGGAAAACTGTGTTTATTCCAAATTAAAAATAACAAGATACCAGGCTGCCATCTAATTTCTAGGTATTTAGGTTTTCATGTCTACTAGGAAACTAGCCATGAAAAGGAAACTCTATCTAACTAATAAGATATAAGAAACAGAGTCTAATAAAAACACAAGAAAATGAATATATTGGGCGACCAATCAAATCTGTCCAAAATTTATTCCATATTAATCTAGAATTAATTCAGCCCGGCATCAATTGCCTCGGGTTTGAGAAGAACTTCGCTTTGACGAGTAGAACTTGACATATTCCTGTCAAATGTCTGGATCAGTTTGTTTCAGCTCGTCTTTAGCAATCCAAGTGCTTTCATCCACTTTAACAAAAATCTTCGATATGAATTGCCATGCCTTGATTGTGCCTCCTTGACATCTAATACATCTTTAAATAGCTTTTGCAAGGGGCAGCTGGTGAGCTTGAGTTTCAATTGTAGGTTCGGTATATCTAGGAAATCTTTCTTGCCTCAAGTGCATAAACACTAGCTCACCTTCAAATTAATGTTAATTTGCAGCAAGAATTACTGTCTTTTAGGGAAGCCATTCATGAATCTTTTGAATATGGTCAGAAAAAACTTCCCCTTCATAACTCACCCTCATTTCTCGTGGTAATGACACCAAATCAAATACATGTTCATATTTCAATCCTCAAATATCCTACTTTTGCAACTAAGTGCCTTTCTTGTTTCCTCACATTTCTCCATTGACTTCAACTCTTCTTGACGTTGAAAGATGCTAAGTAAAACAGCAGAAAAATTCATTATAGCATCTCTTGCAACTAACCACGAACCAAGAGAAGTGTGAGAACTAAGGGGTGTGGAACTCTAAGAGGATAAGAAACCTTTTCCTTCATTTTTCCCCTGCGAATAAAATTCAGCTTTAACAGATTGCCAGAACTAAGGGGTGTGGAACTCTAAGAGGATAAGAAACCTTTTCCTTCAATTTGCCCCTGCAAATAAAATTCAGCTTTAACAGATTGCTCAAAGCCTATCTTGTCTAAAAGCCGACAGAAGCTAATACGCAAATCTTGTATGATAGAACATAGCTGATAAGTAGGCCCATGGAAGTACTCGGTAATTTCATTAGCAGAAGACCAGATGACAAGAGATTTCAAAGCATATGCAATCTTATACTGGGCTTCCTGATGAGCTCACAGAATTTGCTCCACTGATCCATAATTAGTACCTTGTTTCTTCTGTCCATTCAGCAAAGCAACCTCTTATGATATTCATATTTCATAATTTCAGCAGCCCCAGTCATAAATTGCATGAATGTATTTGGAGAGATATTTGTTTCCGAAACTAACTGATTCTGATCATTATTTTGAGTAGCATGTATACCATCACCAAGATTCTTATTAACACCATACTGCAGTACTAGTAAATTCTCATTCATGTTTCCATCACATCCACAAGTTTATTTTGGAATCACTGGAATCATTGTAGCCTTCATTATACAAAAATAATCAGAAGTTAGATCAGTTACAATTCTTCCATGTTCCTTCTCCTTACATTCTTCACATATTCACCTACTTTCTTACTCTTGACATTACTTGGTCAGTGCATACCCTTTTATTTAAGAGGATACAAAGTTGGCCTCTTATTAATCCAATAAAAGGATTACGTGTCATTTGTGAATCATGTTATGGTCAAATAACCATGACCTACCAGCAAGAACACGCCCCATCATTCATTGGTACCACATCACATAAAGCTTCACCCTTCAACTTGTCTCCCATAGGAAAATTTCACCAAACATTGAGATGCGACGGGTAATCAATGTCCTTTCCTTAGTCAACCTATTTTATATGGATGTGGATGTTAAGTTATTGAAAACTCCGGCTTGTCTATATCCTCCTTTGAAATAATATTTTCCATACTACCACTACCAATAACAAAATCATAAACCTTCACTCACAATCAACTTGTCTTCTAAAAGAACATCTTCAATTCTTGTCATCCGCAGTAATCGTCGTAATCATCACTTGTCAAACCACTAAAGACTCCCCTGTCATTGGCTGAACTTCAACGTCCTCCATCTCTCCATCATCTTCATCATAATTTGATTCTATTTCTTCCTGAAGTTCAGCCAATTTACCCTACGTTGTGATTAAGTGAAAGAAACGTGACCCTTCTCTCCACGAGTGAAACACTGAACTTGGGCATTGCTGCCACTTTTAGTTCCCGTGAACCAGCACTCTTTTGCCATATATGACACTGTACTCTTGCCATTTTCCCCTTTCACCACTAGTTGCACTACCACCGACCTTGCTGGTTGTGGTAGCTCCCAATTTTTTTGATTCATTTGAGAAGCATGTCCAACTCGCAAATTGCCATGACAATTGCTTCCATGAGTGGGCTTCATAGTACCATGACATAAGAACACATTTTTCAGCAGCCAAAAGCATACTGTCGAGCATCCTCAATATTGTGTAAATTAGTTACTCCCACCTTATCTCAAATAGATTAATTTAGACCAGCAACGTAATGCAAAGCTAGTTGTTCACTGCTCTTGCTCCATCCAACTCTTAACAGATAATTTGTTGAACTCAGATGTGTAATCCTCAACTGACGTGGTTTCTGGCCGCAGAAAATGAAACTTCTCGTACAATTCCTTCGTATAATTAGCTGACAAAAATTGTTTTCGCAACTTCATTTTCATTTGTTTCCAAGTGTTGAAAAGGCTTGCCTTTTCGTGCATGTTGCTCTTCAACTCTCTTCTACCATTGAAGTGCAGTACCCTTCACTTTAATCTTCGAACAGCGCCTTTTAACGTTCTTCCATGGTTTTCCATTCAAAAAAAAAGTTTCTAAGCTAGCCTCCCAATCTAAATAATATTTCACAAGCAATTTACCATGAAAATCAGTAACTTCAATCTTGATTACTCCACCATTCAAGGGCATGGAGCAACCGTTCTACCAATCCACCTTGTGCCGCTCAGTATGTGAATCCAATTCGGTTATCTTCTTCCATTGCCTCCTCAGTCTCAGAAGCTTCCAATTTCTCAAGCAATTCGTAGTTGCCTTCCAAATTCTCCCCAGGCTTTCATAGATTCCTGACATCTTAAGGCTTGTACAACCTGAGTTAAGCCTACAATCATGCGTCGAAGCTCTACCATATCTGTTTGTTGTGATTGGTTATCTGTACAACAACGTCTACCATGATCTATTGTAGTTGCTAAGCTAAAATCCTTGAAAGTGAATAAGAACTATTGCTCTAACACCACTTGATGTAAGGAAAAGGGTTAAAACAACAGATTTAACAAACAAATAGCTCGAACTGGGTTATTAGAACTGGAATAGATGTTTGGACTATAGCTGTCCAAGGAAAACTACGTTTAATTAAACAAAAAATAATAAGATATATAGCTGTCCAAGGAAAACTATGTTCATCTGTACTATTAAAATTCACCTCAAAAAATGAGTAAACCTATGTTCATCTGTCCTATTAGGACTAACTATGAAAAGGATATGTAACTAGTAAATATAAGAAACCAAGTCTAATACACAAGAAAACTGAACCTATTGGATGAGGAATCAAATCTCTGATATTTATTCCCTATTAAAAAAACTGATTAGAATTAATCCAGCTCCTGCATCAAAAAGGTTTTCAGAGTTACTTCATAATCGAATAGACTGATCTTAGTTCCTTTGCAATGACACAAATGCTAAAATATTTGGTGACTCTAAGCTTTCTGTTGGAGACACACAAAAAATAAAAATATAAAAAACATAATATCCATTGTTAATCATTTCTTTTTTACTTTCGATTTCTACAACACTAAATGGCTACTATTTGAGCCTCCCCATTAAAGGTATCATTTAGAAGAACTTTTTTAAGGCAGCAAACAATAGCAGCAGTTTACATGTAAACCGTCTGCAAGTAAATGTGTGGGACAGAGATAGAGAGGAGGAGGGAAGAAAGAGAAAAGAAAAAGATAATAATAATTAGCTAATGACCTATTGAGTTTGGTAGAACCTGAAGTTTGCAGCTATTGCAACATAACTTCTATAGGAAATTGAAATTATGAATTTTTAAAAAAGAAATGAGAACTATAAAAGAACCACATTTTCAAAGATTTAAAATTTCAAAAGCAGCCACATCATTAAAGATTTAAAATATCAAAAACAGAAACATTTTGTCGGTCGAATAGAATTAATAAAGCATCAAAAATACAGTATCTCTGAGGAGAAAACAAGATAGTCTACCGTCATCCATCTACACCTCAATGCAACATCACGTACAGTTTTGTCACGCAATGTGGCTGCGATCTTTATGTACTTCATAATACTTGGTTCTTCAGCATATCTGAGTATTGAAGTATAAAGAGATCCAGAAAAACTAAATTAAACTACAAACTCAGAAAAGTAATTCTAGGTAAGATCCTGTAAGCCAAACATGCAATAAAAACTTGTCTAGAATATTGTATCAACCAAATCACGAAAATCTTGATCAAAAGGCGAGTATCGATACACATGTTATGAATCAGTTTACCGAATTATGATCATAACTGGAAGCTACAAGCAAAAAGTTCTATATGTGTGATCTGAAAAAGCAAATACAACATACTTTTGAATCAATAGAGCTAGAACTTTGCTACCTAGATACCGACTACTTCACCACAGACAGTAACCGGGGAGTGTGAAATCCAAGATCCGCTAAAAAAGAGGCACCACAGTAACACTTGCACACATTAACATATAGTCTGAAGCTGTGTTGAATTCAACTTTTAAATTTTCGCTTGTTTTCCCTTCCTGAAGGGTAGGCTTTGAGTTTTGAATTAAGATCATATAGAAAGGATACCGTTCGGTGATTTTCACAGAGCTTACTAAAAAAAGTCATACATGCAAAATACAAGATGCGTTTAAGAGTATAGTATGGAAAAGATGAAAAAAGAAGACAACCCCAAAAGAAATTACGCACTTGAGAAGGCCTTGCTCTAATTTGTATTGTTCATCAACTGACCACTCAACGGCCAAGCCAGTGTCATGTTTGAACTCAGGAATAGAATCAAGAACAAGAGGAGAACCAGAACAATTGTTAGCTTGGACCTGAACCAATCCAGTACTGCTGTTAATCATGCTTGAATTACCAGGAATCATCATGCTCGTCGAAGAAGAGCTAACTCTACCAATTCCAAAGTCACGCCCCATAGAATTCAACTCAGAGTTGCTATTTATTGAACGCGATTGAAAAGTTATAGCATGTCGAAGAAGAGCGGAATTCAAGGTTCCACCTTGAAGAAACCCTGTATTTGATTCCGCAGCCATTTTCCTATCCAAAAGGTCTGTTTCTTTTCTACAACGCCATGCTCACCCGACAAAACCCATCAACGAAATCAACCGGAAGATTCAAATTCATATGTAACCCACTTTGGATTAGTTCCCAAAAACTCTGTAAATGAAATTAAAATTCATAGAAAATAAGAATGGTCAAGAATTGAACCTTCAAAATCATTAAAATAACTACAACAAAGATAACTAATTGAAGCAACCGCCAAAAACTTTAACACCCAAAACAATGGGGAATTCAGCTAATAACACAAAAATAAGAACATCTCAAAACCCCACAAAACACACACACCCCTAGATTCCCTCAAAAAGAAAAACATGGGATGGGATGTACTTCTGACAGAATGAATCGGTGTCCAAAGAACAAAACTCCAAATGACACCAAAAAAAAAAAAAAGAGACAGCCTCAAACAGAACCCAAGAAACAAGAAAAAGGGAAAATGAAAAGAAGGAACGTGTGTGATTGTGGAGAAAGAAGAAAGATGGTGGGGGGTGGGGTTACCTTTTGAGGGCTCTACTTTCCGACGAAGTTCTAATTGGGTTATTTCAGCCACCCCAAGCTTTTTGGCTTTTCTCTATCACTTAAACGCTTGCTACTTGCTCCCTCAGCAGTACCCTCTCTCCCTGTCTCTCTCTCTCCTTCCCTCCCACACAAAAACACAAACACCTACAAAACAAAACCACACTGTACATGGGGTGTCGCTACTCTTACTTTTCGTGGGATATAACTCTCTAGGGAGAGGCAAACAAGGGACAGCAGCTCACTCTCAGAGGCAGGGCCTCTTCAACAATAGCTTATAGAACAGAAAAGAAAAAATGGATTTTCTGTTGGTTTCTTTCTCCTCCTCCTCCTTTTAGTACCTGAAAAGTCATTTACAAATAAAATATACGTTCAGATCTTGGAATTCAGCAACAGTGCGAATCCCCATAAGCATTTGATGCCAATTATTGTGGACTCCCCTCTCCTCCTCCCTCCATTTTATTTCTTTTCCCTTTTCACTTTCTTTTTATTGTTGTTGGTCTGCTGACTGGATACCAATTTTAGCATATTTTAGGCAGTCCTGTACCATTCGGTAAAGTTATTCCGAAAGTTGTAAGATTAAGTCATAGAAATAATCTCTTTATAACTCGAAAGTTACAGTTTCTTTTGCTTTGCGCCAGGACCGAACGCCCGAGTAACACCACCTTAACAAAGGATCAACTTCATATATATTGATGCTAACAACAAATTGGCTATTTCTTATGTGCTTTTGGCTCAAGACAAATTTAATTTACTCTCAAAAGGCACTTAACCAAGAGGCGGGTACGATACTTTGAAAAAGTTGATGGTTTAGAACTGACCTAATTCCTTATGATCGTGTTGATAATATGTGTTTGCTTCTACAATATAAGGTACTTAAAATAACTCAACCCCACCGCTAAGCAGGATTACTTTTGTTATCATTGATGTATGAAAATTTGCAGTACATACGACCCCAAGCTGAGATCAGAGCAGCGTCACCAATCCATGATGATTTATGTATATGTTGCCCCACCACACTCAAAAGTTCCAAACTTTGCAAATGGGAAGCTGCTCTGCTTCTTTTCAGACAAGAAGACAGTAAGGCTAAACCAAGTTTCCAATCAAATGAAGGAATGCAATGCAGATCAAAATTCCACCAATTCATAACCATTATTAACAATGCAGTTTTGAGAAGCATATGACTGTCATTAGCATATGTAGAACTACAGTATCAAAGGATCGGTTCTCTTCTCCTTATTCATCTCTAGTAAAGAGTTCAACCATGAACCATGGTTTTAGTATTGAAAACATTAAACTACGAGAGGCAGAGCACAGGAGATGTGAGGATTACCGGAAAGTCCCACAGCAACCAAAAAACTAAACTCTCCAATCTTTATTATTGAAATATCCAAATTCCATAAACCAAAACTACTTATCCTCATTGGACCCAAATACCTTCATCCTGGATAATGGAGTTCTCAAGTACCCCTCCACCTCAAACTTCCTAGGAGACAGCTCACGGTACTTGGAAAACTCATCTCTTGCATCCTCATTCCTATCAAGCAAACTGTAAATCATTCCTCTACAAAAGTAAGGCCTAAAATCAGATGGGTCCTCCTTGGACAATTGATCATAACTCTTCAATGCCTCGTCCACGTTCTTTTGCAGGAACTGTATTTGAGCCATAATCAATCTCACGTCCCTCGCTTCTTTCACTTTATTTTCCTCTTGGGCAATGTCTAGAGCCTCCTGTAACCGACTAATGACGGCTTGCCCTTCTCCACAACGGTCCATAAGGAGGGCGTTCTCGAACAATGCCTCAAAAGATAAAGGATTCAGTTGGAGAATTTCCTCAAACATTTGGCGTGCATTCTGGGTTTGACCCATTTCGTTTAACAGCCTTGCCGTTAAGAACTTCCACTCCACCTCCGACGGCTGCGCAGACACCAAGCGCTCTAGTACCTTCAAAGCCTCACCATCTTCTCCATTCTCGAGCTTTTTCTGCAAAAGGGTCTTCAAAGATTCAACGGCTTCAGTACTTGAATTGAGGAATTGACCTAAAGGGTCGGTCTTGTTTTGGCTTTCGTTTTCCGCTTCCTTTTGATCGTCTTCCAAGACTTGTTCAGATGTCTGCTCGGCGAGAGTCGCAGGAGTTTGGGCCTTAGCCGGCAAGACGGAGAATTTGGTAGCCATAGAAAGAGTAGCACCAATCAAGATTGCGGCTTTGGCAAGATTCTTGAGGTTTTGGGAAATGGGTTTGGCAACATTTGAGGAAGCTTTGACAATTTTAAGGGAAGTGATAGTCTGGCTAGTAGACAAGTGGGGTTTTAGAGGTTTGTTAAAATGTAAAAAGGAAAGTGAAGAAGACGAAGACGAAGACGAAGACGAAGAATAAGAAGAAGAGCGGTTAAAGGAAGGTGTCCTGAGATGAAGGAAGGAAGCAGCTAGAGTGGAGTTCATGGCTGATTGGATTGAACAAGAAGAAGAAGATGGGTTGGTGGGTTGGTGCTTGGTGGTGTTTCAAATTGGCTTAGGAAGGTGCAAGAGGGGTAGGTGTTGAATAAGTGACTGACCTTGTTGACAATTTTTTATTAAATGGGTTTATTTATTTTAACTACAGGTTTAATAATTTTGGGTGTATTCATACTAGGTGGAACTTCAGTCCAAAGGCGGCAAATAATTATGAATACCAACTTGATAAACTCGCATAATTTAATACAGATTATGCAATCTTTACGTGTACATATCATGGTGGGAAGAGGCCCTCAATTCTTGTTTCTCAATTCCTACCGTGCCCACAATTTCTTAAAAGATTCCATGTGTTCTCATTATCTTGTTCCTATCTTATTCTTATTAACATTCATCCATTCCTCTTTTTTAGGTTCCATTTATTGAATAGATAAATACTCATAAAATTAAAAAAATAAAAACAAGCAATCTACTCCCATGGTGTACAAGTTTGTTGCAAGCAAACGCAGTTATAGTAACACTATGCAGTTATGATTTTATGTATTTCTTTCCTAAAAACATTCAAAGTTAAAAGATGTTAACTTGACAACAAATTTAAAAAATTTATATTTAATTAGTAATTTTTATATTACAAACTAAGTAAAATCTGAATTTAAATAATTTAACCTAATCCGCGGCAATGGGACTTTCTAAGACAATACAAAATCCAACGTTGTCCCAAGATAACTAACAAGTAGTACCTCTTTCAGAAAGGACGGTGATCCAACAGTAACAACGTCCCAAGCAAAGGAAATGGGCATTGGCATGCTTTGATAAGATGAATAGACATCAGACAGGGGTATCCACAAATGGCAAATAGTGTACATTTTTCAGCCATTGACAAACATCAATTCATCTCCGCTATAAATATTCATCGGAATTCGGAAGAAAAGAGACTACCCTTTGATGCATGTACAAAAAGGACATAAAAAGGAATCCATCAGGCCTTTTTACTGATGGTGTTTTTTCAACAAATTAGTATTACGTTCCTAGCCTCTTTGCACCGCACTCCGAGCAGAACTTGGAGGTCTCTCTCAAATATGGAGCACCACATTCATCACAAAACTTTGCAGGGCTTGTTGGCTGCAATCAGTTAACAATGAGTGAACAACTGAAACATTAGAACATGGACCTAACAATGAGTGAACATGTGAAACATTAGAACATGTATACCAGCACCGTCAAACCAAACATTTTCGAAATATACATAAGAAGATGTTGACCTGCTTGGGCTATATCTTTGAATTAACAACAAAATTATTCTAGTCTCAATATCAAAGGACATTTGATTTTAGTTCTTTTTCCTTTCCTGTTTTCTTTTTCAGAAAGTTAGTAGTTTTAATGCGATGTACCAAACCGGTGCCAATCTTACATATACAAAAACCAATCATCAAAGATGGTTTCAACAACAGGACCCACCCCAACAATAATTGAAATGACGTTATCAGAGAAGCTTTTCTATGTCAACTACAATTTGCCATATAACATTTTATACCAGATTTATTCATGTATCAGTTGCACGTTCAGCAATTTAGAAGGCCTATACTAATAGGAAAATCACATCATTGAGCACTAATTTGGATCACCTGTTCTATTAGTTCACAATCAATAACAGCTTCACCACGCATTTCCCATCCATCCAAAGTAGTCTTACTACTAAAGGGAACCTCCACTCACAGGAAGAAGCATTTCTGCAGGCTATCTATTTCAATGATAAATTGTGCGCGTGTATGCAATTTATTATCTGCTTTTGTGTTCTACAGGCATATAAAAGGATCATAACACTTTTGTTCTGCACTGAAAACAAATTTTCAGTAAAATGGATTAAATGAATTTGCAGTTTTTGATAATTTTAATCAAGCAGATAAACTCAGTATTGCCTGCTATAAAGCCAGGAATCTTTTAGGTTGCAGTCACTAAGCAGTTGATTTAAGGTTTTAAGAACTCCATTTGAATACTTTTGGAGACCATTATTTCACAGCTCCTGCTGGCATTTCTACCAAAGGGACCATAATCAGGTAAAAGCATTTTTACAAACTCTGAGCACATCTACCTAAGTGGCAAGCACAAGTTTCAATATTTCAAAATGGTTGGAGAAAAGGGTATAAGGAAACTCACCATTAAGTGTAACCGCCCTCCAACATGGCCTCCTAAGTAAGCCATGTGTTGAGACATGGTAGGAGATTGATTTGCATGAGCAATGTCAGACATATGTGATGGTGATCCACATTGATGGTTTTGAGAAAAGTGCGTTACATGTTGACTTTGATGATGGTTGGGGTGAATAGGATGAAACTGAGGCTGATGGGACATCGCCTGTACATGATGCTTTGAAGAAGGCGTCTGCTGGGTTTCTGGCTGCAATAAAAAAAGGCAAGAAACATGAAAATTGAATTAAATTCCAACCAGTGGAGTTGATGCTAAAGTTTTCTTTTTCTGTTGTAAGAAAATGCACGCAAGCATGTTCCAGAGTTACAATACTACATGCACATATACTAGGCAAAAATTGTTCTTCCAGCAATAGGGGTAATGGGCACATTATGTAGTTCAACCCAATAGTATTGTAACATGATAAATTTCCTGATCCTGTCTAAGGTACCTGAAATGTGTGCAAATGTTTTGCTGTGTATTAACAAGAATGTTATGGTATTTTTCTTACCAATTGACTTAATCCACATGTATGTTCCATTCAAAACCAACTCTATACAAAGCAACTGTCCTCAAATTTATAGAAATTCAAGGTTAGAGCCGAGTAAGACTCAGTCATCCCTCCCTCCCCACAACTAACAAATCAAATGATTTAAAGTTCAAGTTTATCACCAACTTTGGAGAAAGTACTATATGCACCTCCGATCCGCTTCTTTTCCTCTTTCCATTTCAAAATCATCTTCCAGTTTTAGACATCTGAGACTACATTTCATACAACCTGTTTCCAATCCTATATCAATTCTAATTCCAGAATGTGCTGCCTATAGTAAGTTGGAACATGAAAGCTCGATTAACCAAACCCATATAGTTTGGACGCAAGAATTTAGTCAAGTTGAGTTCGTGCCTACAAAAGGTACGCTATCAAAAAGTGATAAAAGTGACCAATCTCAAGTGCTTTCAAGCAAGTGCAATTTTTTTCACACATGGCCCTTGATAGTTGGGAACATTTGAGCCCAAAAGTTAGGCTCAAAATAATACGTACACATGAAAATTTAATGTACAAGTAAATCGTTTCATAAATCCACATAAAGGAAGCACATGCTAATTGCTAAAAGGTGAGTTAAATCTCAAATCACTTACAGAACGAAATCCTTGAGCAGCAACCAACGCAGAATTATCAGTACTATGGAGTGCCTGAGACATCATTTAATGAAGACAATCACCTTTATATTCAAAACTAAGGCTGTTTATAATATAAAGGTTTTTAAGCTCTCAATAGAGATTGGTGTTCCAATATTGTAAGTGATGTCAAAAGTACTTCAAGCATGTAAATGCAACTCCCTCAAACTCGGTTTAGACTTGACTGTACACTTCAGCTTCAATCTAAAGTTTAGTTCCCCATACACATGCATTATCGAACTCAGAGAATGAGTCAAAACTCACGGGTAAACCAGGAATGTTGGACACCACGCGTCTAGCTTTGTGCCTCGGAGCATAAAATTTGTAGTCTTGAGCAGAGATAGCTACCTCAGTCCTACCAGTCAATCGCTTAAACCTGTGATATAACTGAATATCAATTATCACCCAACCAAATAATTTTCCTACTGTTAACATGTATCAACATTTCCGAGTAGTTGATTCTGATTGAACGCATGGAAGCAGAATGCAAACATACAAACAAACACCTCAAATATTCTATTTCACATGGACCCAAGAATTGTGTAACTTCAATCGCAAACTAGTTTCAATCAGAAGAAAAATGAAAAAACAAGAGAAGAATCAATTTAGCATCTTAGCCATCCGACCACATAGCCAAGGTTAATGCATGTATCCGTCCTTATAGCTTGAGCGAAAGAAGGTCTTACAATAGTTTCCATCTGCAATGAAGTAACATATTAACATTGTAGTGATTAACGATTTTGCTTCCTGCCTTCCCATTGATTTTCTATTTGTTTTGAATCTACAAACTCCAAATTAAAATTCTGTCCCTCACCCTTTTTGCCGTATCCCTAACTTCAAAACATTGCACCTGTTCCCCAAAGGAGAATCTTTGGATTTGCAGATATATATCATTCACTTTTGCATAATATATAAGCAAAGTCATCACCTTATCATGCATCAAATCAAATTAGTGTCCGGCCTGAATTTTTATACAGATAACAAATACTGCAAGTGAACATTGACATGCTTATGGAATGTTTACAATGAACTTCTTAAGACTGTAAGAATGAAAAGGGAATATAGGGATTAGTTAAGCTCAAAAAATGAATACAACGGATATCTGCATAATTAACAATAATTTAAAGTTCAATAGAGATAATTACCATTCAGCATCTTCCACAGGCATATTATTTGGTTTCTCAACAATATCCAAACCATTGACAACAACAAAGCGAACTCTCTTCTCTTCTTGGATTACCAGTTCAGGGAATCTAGTTCTCGTCTCAAGAGAAGTTGCCAATTCTCTTCTTTTAAACACACAAGAACCTTGAGGAAAAAACATGAAATGATCTTGTTTCAGAATAAATAACAAAAAAGGAACAACCTAGAAATAAAGTCTTTCATCTCTCAAAAGTCATATGGCATGGAAAACAATGTCGAGATCTAAGAGTTAATAACTAAGATAAACTGGTGCAACATGAACCACCAACCCTTTCATAAAGGCAAAGAATGAGATCATGTCTGGTAGCGCGCAAAAACCTAAGCAAACATGTTTTAATATTTCAATTGCACGAGTCCATGAGGAAGAACAGTTTCTATACCTTTCTTTGGAAACTTCTTGGTCATTCTCCTATACAAACCACCAGCTGCTTCAAGGGCTACTCCAATTGTTTTATCACGAATACCATTCAATGAAGCCAGCCTAATGTTTACATCATTGACAAGTGTTTCATACATATTTGCAACGTACATCAAGGGCAAAGAAAATCTTGGGTCACCCTCATACTGCACATCCCCAGATTTCCTCTTACCCAATTTTTCTTGAGCCGGATGAGTAACATATTCACCTTCATTATTAGCCACTTCAATCACGTGATCACTGATGAAGTAATCCACAATTATTTGCAAAAACCTTGCTCTTGCGGATTCAATAGGTGAGACATCTGGTTGACGAATGAAAATGAAGAACCTTAATTACGTGCAAGGACAAACTTGGGCAAGAATAGTTTGATACATAGATTAAAAAATGAGATCTTTTTAAGACCAATGAAGACAAGAAATATGTGTGACTCTACCATCGGCTGTTAAAATGTCATAGGCACCACCTCTAGAAGTCCCACTATTCTCTAAGCTTGAACGATCCTCTTCCACTCCAACAGCATCAAGTTGCAAGGAGTTTCTATATGTATCGTGCATGCAGTCCTAGAAAGTTACCCATTTATTAAAAAAAAAAAAGAATACTATTTTAAGTGAACTTGAGTATACCCAGAGTTAAGGTACCCGGAACTGACCACAAACAAACAACCAAACGAAACAAAAGAAAAGAAAAAACGAGAAGAGACAGAGTCTTACAACAGGAGTGGGATCATCGTTGGCTTCCAATCTATCAGCGGCGTCACCCTCAGGAATAGAGTCGATGTTAGTACGAGGAGATGGAGAAGAAGCAGGAGGATCAGGAGCAGGAATTCGAGAATCAGCGGAGTTGAGATCATGCAGAGAGCTTCCAATGAAGGAAGTGGCTGATCTCAAGTTGTAATGTTGAACTGGAACCCTAGTCGCCATTCTGCATCAACTTTACATCCCCTCCTGCTTGAAATTGAGATTAGGAATGGAGAATCAGAGAAGAGATGGTTAGGGTTATGCAGAGAGTAGATTTGAATCATTGTTGAAACAAATCTCTAAAACTTTAGACTGTGTTTAGTTGGTGAGAGAAGTGCAGTTCGTGTCCTAAGAGAGTTATGAACGGCTGTCCAAAGATAGATAAGAGAAAGGGAGAAGAGAAAAGAGTAAATCCAAGCCTGAGACCGCACCTGAGCTTCAGGCACTGGGAACGACAGTCCAAACCTCACGCCTGTTTCCATACCTATGCCCATCGCCACCGTCTTAACTTGTATAGCTGTACAGTTATATTAGTTGAACGTGCTAACTTTTCAGATGTGTACCAGATAAATTATAAACATAAACTAATTACTTTAAATATAATCCTAAGTAGAAGTTAACAAATACAAGTTTGTATATGAGAATTTTTTAATAATATTTTGTAATATTTTAAAAATTGAATTGGAAGTTAAGCTGATAAAACGAAAGCTTAAGGTTTAAATAATTCAACTGATATTACGTTGTTATAAAATTGACTAAAATTTAAATAAATTTAAAGAATTTAAAATATGATAAAAAGATATTATTGATACATTTAACTAGAAAAATAAATTGTTAAATAAAAAGTAATTAATTAATTTTAATTTATAAATTTTATTAATTAATAAAAATTGACTAAATAATTAATAAATTGATTAATTTTAAATAACGAGAGTTGTTATAGTAAATCGAATTAAAAAGTTAAAAAACGAATTAAAATATTAGATAATTTGAATTTTTTATTGAACAGATTAAACCGGTTGAAGATTTTTAATCATTGATATTTTGTGCACGTTAATTCCATTTTTGCTACCAATAAAGAACAATCTATGGTATAACTTTGTGGTCTCACCAAATAAAAATTTCTGAAAAAAAACTATATTTAAATTAAAGTATCAGCTATAACTCTAATTGATTCATCTAACTTAAATTTGATACAGATGAGTTTTAATGTTTTATGATAAGAGAAATTAAAATAATGTTTAAAACTATTTTAAATCCGTTTCTATTTTTATTTTTATTTTTCTACTTTTGTTTTGAAATTTAATAAAAAAATATAATGTTTTTAAATTTTTTGCTTGTGATTTTGCTTTTGGTTTCTTCCTATTTTTAAAAATTATGAAAACTATAAAAAACTATTTTTTTATTTTTGTTTTATTTACTATCAACTAAATATATATTACTCAATTATTTAATATATTAATTTTAATGAGATTTATGAGTAATTTAATTTAATTGTATATATTTAATAAGTTAAAATTAATTATTGATAAGAATTAATTGAAAAAAATTTTAACTTGATAATTTTATTTAATTTTTTAACTAAATTAAATAGTTAAATTTAATAATTATCAATAAATATAACTAAATTTAAAATATCTTTAAAAATATATAAATTTTAAATTAATTTGATTTAATAATTAAATTTTATTTCAAAATAAATTTTAAATTAATTTGCTAATAAATATTATACAAGTGATTAAAATAAATTTATTTAATTAATAATTTACTTTTAAATTTTATCTAATATGTAATTATTATTGGTGATAAAAATATAGTTATATTTATATTAACAATTAAACAGATTTTTATTTTTAATTAAAAAATAGAAACTAAAAATAGAAAACAAAACTAAAAATTACAACACAAAAAAAAAAGCAAAACAGATGTTAAACCAATGGACCCCTTTTATGTTAATTCTTGTATCATTCGTAACACAAATCCAATAGGAAACTTAGGGTTCTATATCTTCGGATGTAAATGATCTAAAATTAGATTGCTTTGCTTCGCTCTAAGTTTCGAAAGGTGACATATAATTGACCAAAACCAAAGATAAATAAGACCATTGTATAAAGTCGGAGGACCTTGATCATGGCGTGTTGGAAATCTTTTTGGCGGCTTTGAATGCCGTTAAACAAAAATATTGAAAAAAGGATTAAATAATTCTGTCGAAACTTCCAATTAGAACAAATTTTGAGTGCCAGAATTGAATCTCGAGTCTATAAATTAGCAAATGTCAAGGCCAAATTGGAGACATAGACTTTAATTTATGGGGTTTTTTAAAATAATAATTTTTAAAAGGATGTATAATACTATGAATCACTAAAATCTAAAATCTCCAAAACTTTTCAATTATTAATTAAAACTTGGGTTAATTATAAAAATTCTAAAATTATGCTATTTTATAATCCTCTCTTAAAAAGTGATAATTAAATACTTAATATTTTAATGTTATTAATTCTAACCCGATGTTAATATTTTTAATTAATGTTATTGATGTGGTTTGTCACATAAGGCAAAAATCTTAAATACTAATGCACATCACACTTAATTAAGTTTAATTAAACTACTAAATCAAAGACGCTTTGCAGGTAAAGAGATAGGTTCTAAGGTGGTAAATTGATATTTCATTTAGATTGTTAAAAATAGTACTGACATGATTGATTTTAATTTAAAATTTTTAATTATAGTTTAGTTAAATTTAATTAAATTTGATGCATATAAGTGTTTAAGATTTTTATCTTATGTAGTAAATTACGTCAAAAATGTTAATCAAAATATTAATGTCGGGCTAAGAATTGAAAAAATTAAAACTTAGGTTAATTAATTGTCACCTTTTTAAATTCATACTGTAACTATAAAATTACGAAATTTTTGAGTTTTTTTATAATAATTAACCGTTAAAAACTTAAAAGCATAGCGGAGGCTCCCTCCCTGCTAACTTGAAACCTTACCTTTGCTTTGACACGTTCAAACAAAACATCTTTAAGGTGGAAGCTTCGGCCCTTAGCATTGCATTTGCATGACTTCGGATGTGCGAATTGGCTTGTCGTGTCTTACAAGCACTTGACCTTGAGTCAGAACTCAGAACTTGACTAAATTATGTTGATGCCTATTGCGGCTGTCAGTCAAATTACACCCAGGTCCTTGTTGCTCCCATTGTCCGCCGAGAGTATATTAGTCTTTTCACTCGTGTCAAAAAGCTAATATAGGAAGTTGAGAAAAAAGAAAACAAATCTTTGGTTCCCACTAAATTGAAACTTCTCCGACTTCATCGCTTCTCTTTCAGGACTAGATTAGTTTTCTTCTCTCTCCATATCCTCTCTTCTTCCTCCTTCTTTGCTTTATTTCTAAAGATTTGTCTTCTCTCTATATATAGTATCAACCACAATCTTATATCTCTGAGTGTGAAGATACCAATCTGTATCATTTCTTGTTATTATTATAATAATAACCAAAGATGGCGCTATCTATCGGCCAACAACATAAGGTGGTGGTGGTGGACAACAACTTTAACGGTAACATTGTGGAGGAGAGTAGTAGTCCAGCCACAACTACTTACGCGAATCTCTCCGACCCCTTCCATTCTTTACAAGATTACAATATAAAGGATTACGAGGATTGCGATCAACAGAACCATCATCCGAATAATTTAAACCATCATCAAAACCCAGAGCAGCCGGAACAAAAAGTTGTCTCCCAAGTCATCCTTAACAAAGACTCTGCCTTCTCCGATATGTGCCAGAAGGACGTTCAAAGCTTGCTACCGGAAAATGGAGAGGTCAGTCCAGTTGGGCACCAAATAAAGGGCGCTAATGATCAGGTGATCCAGCCTCATTGTCAACTTCCAAAGCCAGAGGCACCGCCCGGTCTCTCGATGTCTCCGTCGAAACACTTCGTCTCCGGAGACGTTCCGTTCCGGTCGAAATCATTCTCGGAGAGTCTAGTCGCGGACGTGCCTTCCTCTATAGGGAGATTCTTTAAAGAACGAAGTAACAGCTTTTCGGCTTCCATTGTTAAGCGCTTGACGTCTTTCAAAGACCAAGCCAGACCCGACGAGTCGAAGGCAATGAATGGCGTGACGGAGTTCAACATATCGGGTCTCAACGTTGTCGTAAGAATTAAAAACGACTACTTGGAGCAAGAACTGAAAGGTCGCGTAAGTTTCTTCTCAAGGTCGAATTGCAGAGACTGCACCGCGGTTCGGACATTTCTGAGACAAAAAGGTTTAAGGTTCGTAGAAATCAACGTCGACGTGTACCCACAACGAGAAAAAGAGTTGATAGAAAGAACAGGGACTTGTCAGGTGCCTCAGATTTTCTTCAACGATAAGTTGTTCGGAGATTTGGTGGCTTTAAACTCGTTAAGGAATAGTGGGTGTCTTGACCAGAGGCTAAAGGAGTTGCTTGGGAAAAAATGTTCCGGCGACGCTCCTTGGCCACCGGTCTATGGTTTCGACGACCCTGATCAATCGGAATCGCCGGACGAGATTTTGGGGAGTGTGAAACTGTTGAGACAGAGGTTGCCAATCCAAGATCGTCTCATGAAGATGAAACTCGTCAAGAACTGCTT
Source organism: Erythroxylum longipes (assembly GCA_027563885.1). Lineage (NCBI taxonomy): Eukaryota > Viridiplantae > Streptophyta > Magnoliopsida > Malpighiales > Erythroxylaceae > Erythroxylum > Erythroxylum longipes. The sequence goes on from JAOQMS010000178.1 coordinate 5,896,846, forward strand.
CGCCGGAACCTCCATGGTCGATGTTCTTATGTATCACTTGGGTTGCGACAGAAAACAGGCGAGTTACGTTGATATTACTTAATGATGATTTTATGACCGTCGGACTATAGTTGACTTTGACAAGAAAGAAAGTGACCAAGTGTTAGACTATTGATAGTTGTTAGTGATTGACAGAAGTTGGAGTTAGTAATCACACCTCATTTCAGTTAAGCCATTAGAGAGAACCAAGATGGTTCTGAGGTTTATTCAATCTTCTATTTGTTAGTTTCTCCCCAGGTGTAGGTGTGATTGGCTAAAGTAATTGCTTTGCCTTGACTGTTCTGCAAATTTTACCTTTGTTTCATGATCCTGCTAACCCCTGATGCTTGTAATATGTATAGGCTGTTGAGATTGGTAAGAAAATAGCGAGAAAGCACTTTATCCATCACGTCTTTGGGTAAGATGCATCCATTGGACTTCGAAATTTGCTCTCACCCAAACTCTGTTTCTTAGTGATTCTGTAAATCTTACAGGGAAAATGATTTTGAAGATGGAAACCATTTCTATCGCTTTCTTGAGCACGAACCGTATATCCCCAAAATCTTCAACTTTGGAGGATCTACAGACGACAATGAGCCTAAACCTGCCAATGTAGTTGGCCAAAGAATCTACAAGATAATGTCTGCCATTCTGGAGTCCTATGCTACTGATGACAGGCTCCATGTTGATTATGCTGCCATTAGTGAAAGCGAAGAATTTCGAAGGTGTTGACCTTGTTCTACTCTATGTCCACACTCTTGCTTGAAGATTTTATATTTATGTTAAACAAACCTCGTTGTCATTGGGATCAACTCTCTTATATCCATGAATGCAGATACGTGAATTTGACTCAAGACCTGCAGAGGATTAATCTGACACAACTCTCAGCAGATGAGAAGCTGACCTTCTTTTTGAACTTGTACAATGCCATGGCCATCCATGCTGTAATAAGGTTTAGGGGTCGCCAAAGGGTCATAGATAGGAAAACCTTTAATAGCGAGTTCCAATACATTGTGGGAGGGTATTCATACTCTTTGGATACGATCAAGAATGGAATTCTCAGAAATAATAGAAGATTACCCTATTCTTTAGTCAAACCCTTGGGGAGTGGAGACAAACGCTTAGAGGTAAGCTCCACATAATTCTCTTAGTAACTGGATTGAATAGGTTTTTTGTTGACATGCAATATTTCTGAAAGTCGAAATGCACTGTGAACTGACAGATTGGTGTTCCTAAAATGAACCCGTTGGTCCATTTTGGGCTTTGCAACGGGACAAGGTCGAGCCCCGTGGTGCAGTTCTTCACAGCTCAAGGGATTGAAGCAGGGTTAAGAAGTGCTGCAAGAGAGTTCTTCCAAAGAGGTGGAGTGGAAGTGGGCTTGGAAAAGAGGACAGTTTCTCTTACAAGAATCTTCAAGTGGTCTGTCTGTCTGCCTGTCTGTTTGTCTCTGCATATTAATATAATATTATGCTGGTCACTGATAGCTTGTTCTGCAGGTTTAGTGTGGATTTCGGACAAGAGAAAGAGATCCTCAAGTGGATAATCAACTTCTTGGATGCAAATAAGGCCGGCCTTCTCACACATCTATTGGGAGATGGAGGCCCCGTTAGCATTGTCTATCAAGATTTTGATTGGTCTATCAATCACTAAGCTACACTTGTCCATACGCCATCGCTAGGATAAGATCGTGTTCTGTAAATACTACCTTACCCGTAATATCATTGAAATTAGTTGAGGGAGAGTTTTTTTTTGTTTGACTTCTGTAAAACCAAAATGACCGAGAAATCTCACATTCATATATTACTGACACATACTTTAATATCAATAATTCTCCTTTTCACCAGTAAAAAGGATTAGAATAATTATAAATGCCATACCTGGAGGGTTTAATTAGGATAAGTTATGTTAAAAAATTCAGAACGGAAATTAAACCGGTAAAATAAGAAATTTAATGTTTAAACTGTTCAACCGATATTAGATTGTCATAAATTAGTTAAAGATTAATAAATTTAAAGAATTTAAAATATGATTCAAAAAAATTGTCTTTATTTATCGAAAAATTTTAATTTTAATTTTAAAAAATTATTAAATGAATATTAATCGATTTATTTTAATTTACAATAACTTATTCATTTACAAAAATTGATTGATTAATTAATAAATTGATTGGTTTTTAACAATAAAAGTTATTGAAATAAATCTAATCAAAAAGTTGAAAACTGGATCAAAAACTTAGACAGTTCAAGATTTTTATAATTAAACGGTCAACTGGTTCCGTTTTTTAATCAATAAATTTAAGTCTTATGTTTTGCATTTTGGGCAATCATATTAAATATAAATATGAAAATTCGTTGGAAAGTAAAATAATAGAATGGTATTAAGGTAAATAGTACTTGATTTAAAGAAAAATTAAATTTAATCTACTGCAACAGCAATAACAACAACAATTTCAGTAGATAAGACTTTTGTATTGCAAAGGTCAAGAGAGGGACATCAATTATACACAACATTTCTTTTGTATTTTATAAAAAGATTACTGTATGACTCGAATTTGTGACCTAATCTTACCAGTTACTCAAAGTTTTGGTTGCAAAAAAATAAATTTATTCTCTTATTCAAAATTCAACCGAATTAATTACTAATTTTTTTAAAAATAAAATATATCACATTTAGAAATAAATAAGCCCAATGAGTTTTGGCAGCCCAAATAAAAGATTTCCCTCCTTTTGTTCCCGCCAAAACTGAGCAACAGTCGAAGTCTCGAACACTTGTGTCAAATGAATACGTATTTACGTGGGTGTTAATGTTCAGTTTTGTTTGGTAAGAGGGAAAATGGAGACCACGAAATCAGCACCTACAGGATGCTACAAGTGTGGGCGTCCAGGCCACTGGTCTCGTGACTGCCCTGATTCGAACCCTAACTCCAATCCCAATCCCAATCCCAATCATACAGCCGGTTTTTCTTCAAACAAATTCAACACCGAAATTCCTAAATCTGCCGCCGCCGATAAGCCCAAGAAAGTGCCCAGAACCAGACCCAAGCTTACTCCTGAGCTCCTTCTCGGAGACGACGGCCTTGGATATGTCCTTCGCTATTTCCCTCGTCACTTCAAGTATCGCGGCCGCGGACACGAGGTACTTTGAACCTCACCCATCGGCAATTTATCACTGTTTCTCTTGATTCGACTTGTCTGTGTCGAGTGATTTAAATCGTAAATGAGTTTGGGTTTTTGTAGGTGAAAGATTTGGAGAACTTGATTCGATTGTATAGTGAATGGCACTCCCATCTGTTACCTTACTACTCCTTTGATCAATTTGTACATAAGGTCGAACGAGTTGCTGCCACAAAACATGTAAAGGTAATAAGACCCATGGTTCGCATCCGTTCAGCTTTTCTGTTAACTGATTATTTTGGTAAAATACAATAAAGTTTGAATTATTAGTGGGGAGTATGGTTTGTACAGATGATGTTTTGACTGGTCTTCTTAACCTGTAATTCTTATGTAATCTTACACATGAAATCACCTGACTAAATGTGGACAATACATAATATATATTCTAATTTGATCTGTGATTAGCTATTAGCGTATTGATTGACAGAAGTTATCAAATGCAGTGCACACTTTGGCCCTGAAAAATATGTTAAAAGTCATCATAGTCAAGCATGGAATGCTTTCATCATAGTCGCAGTCATGACTTGACATTGGAGATCTCTGCAGATAAAACATTAATGAATTGCGAATATTCCAGTCTCGTTTTCTGTTGCTTTTCTTAGTCAGAAATGGTTATATTTTGACTGTCAGTCCCTTTCTTTTAGCTGAAGGGCTTGGTATCTGCTAGTACGAGTTCTTCCCATTCCTTATCATCATATGTCCAGCTGGGTTGACTTCTTATCTGCTTTTAGTGTCGTACTAGTGTCAATGAACGGATATCTGTTATTAGATTCCTGCCTTGTTTAACACAAGAATATACCAAAAAGACATGGACCGACAATCAAAATAATATTAGATTCCTGCCTTGTTCAACAAACGAACATACCCAGAAAAAGAAAAATTGTGTATGCAAAGCAGTGAATCTTTCAAGAAATTGATTTCTTTTTCACACTTTTGAACAGACATGCATCAAAGATTTAAGAGAGAGGGTTGCCAGAGGAGGGGATCCAACAAAGTTGCGTGAATCACCACCTGAGCACGTTACTCATGATGATGAACAAGGTACAGCGGCTAATTTGCTACCAAAAGTCATTTGGGTCTTTTGTTCATGCATTTAAATTGCACGAAGGCACAAGTTTCTCTATTTTGTTCATGTTGACAATTGTGTGTGCGCAATCAGTTAAACCATTTATAATCTTGTAAAATAAATCAATTAACTGGCATCATCGTTCACATGGTTAACAATTCCTTAGTAATGGACAAAAAATATGCCACAGTGAAATGTTGAAGAATAATTAGATTACTTAATAAATAGTGCATGAAAATTGCATATTCCAATACAGCATTTCAAGATCTGTGTCCATTGTATATGATAAGATAAAATCTTGAGAGTTTTGCAATTCGAGCCGGTAAAAGCTAAAATGGTGAGTATTGGAAAATTGTTGGTAAACTATCACATTGCTTGGTGAAGTCTCTATTGCTCTCGAGGAAAAAAGTCATTTTGGGATCATCTTACATGTCAGGTAAATCACTCAAAATTAAGTTAATTTAGGTTTGTAGGTTTGCTTCTATCATAAAAAGTTTGTCTATGGACTTTTGCTAGGTGAGTTTGACAAGGCCTTGTCGGGCTGATCTTTCAAATTGGTGTTTAATTTTGTTCCATTTTTTCACTATGCTTGAATTTAATCTGTATGTTATATAAACATATCTATTTTCTCAAAACAAAAGGCTTGCTACTAGAAAGGCATTTGAAGCAATTCCTAGTGCTAGGACTCCAGGACTATCCT
>JAOQMS010000178.1:5901902-5914954 GCA_027563885.1 Erythroxylum longipes
ATTTTCTCAAAACAAAAGGCTTGCTACTAGAAAGGCATTTGAAGCAATTCCTAGTGCTAGGACTCCAGGACTATCCTGAGGATTGGGAAAATAATCAATTTATTCTTTATGTTAAATGTTAAAACTTTTGACCAAAAGACTTGTGTTTTTCTAGTCTAATTGGTTTTTGTCATAAGAGATTTTCCTTTACTGTTATTACGATTTGCTGACAGTAGCTCTTCCCAGTGATTGTATTCATTTCAGCAACAATCAAATGTAAATGATAGACGTTTTTGTGCTGTAAGAGGAACCATTATTCCTTTATTTTGTAGTGACTGATTTCATTCTTGTAGTTCTTTCAAATCCTGCAGAAGTCCTGAACTTTGATGGAGTTCATGAGCAGGGTGCTCCAACACAAAACCATGATTCTGAGTTTCTACAAGAAGACCTACTTCATGAAATTTATGAGAAAGCTACTGAAGTAAGTTTCATTTCTTAGTTTACTTTAGCATCTATTTTATGCTGTTAGAATTTGTGTTTTTCCATTTCAGTTCTTAGAAAGCAGTAATAAATATGGTTAACTAGTTTACTACCTCTCACTGAATAATTAGAGGAATTATGTCGTTGCATACATGGCTAATGATGCTTTGGATAACTTCTGCCTCAAAAGTAAATATGGGAGCACCTTACAAGCACTCATGCTTCTGAATAACAAGCATGTTGCGATTGAACTATTTGTTCAAACCATTGAATTTGAATGGACAACTCTCATCCAACAGGAACCAACTGGGACCTCGCAGGGCGCTGTGAAGTTGCCAGATCAGAATGTTGGAACAAGCAGCTGCACAGAAGCTCTTATCACAGATGAACAAAGAGCTCGAATAGAAGCTAACAGGTTGAAGGCATTAGAGAGAGCTGCAGCTCGAAGCCGCTCACTACAGTGAACTTGCCCGTTTCTTTTTTTGTTGCTCTCTCCCGGTTTTGTTTCCATTTAATAATTTCTTTTGGGTTGAACAAACATTTACTCTAAAAGTAGGGTTCTGTCGAGCTTTTAAATTCGTACAAACAAAATTAACGCAATGTTTGATAAGATTTAATGTATTGAAATAGAATAGAGAATGCAATGATATGAAAGGTACATCAATCCTTCTAGTAGTTATTGTATTAGAACTATACGGAATGCGAAATTTGATTGCATTGTAATTTTCATTACGTAAAGGAATGACTAATGCAATATAATGTTGATAATTGAATGCGTTTTACTAGATACTGTTTAAGTGTGTCATGATTCTTTTATTAATCCATATGTAAATTTCAAGTAGGGTGACACGTGTTTATTTTTGAAAATTAGGAAACGTAAATGAGTATGTTGATGTATAGTTCATATATATATATAGCATGCAAATTTGGAAGATCAGGATGGAAATTGGTGTTTCTTGGAAGCTTTTTGGTAGATATAATTTGGAACGAGTGTGACCTATGGCGTCTGAACTTGGGCATTTTAAAAGAACGAGTTGAAGATATGGGCATGTTAGTTATATCACATCGCATTTAATGAATAGAGAAATAGACTAGGACATGGTTGTGTCTTTGTGAATAGAGAAATAGACTAGGACATGGTTGTGTCTTTGGTCATTTGTTAGTGAGCAGAGAAATACGATGATTCAAGATTCAAAGACATGAATATATTAGAGCCTATGTGGTATTTTGGAATTAGAAGGTGAGACTTGTAACTTAAACACGGTTATGCTTTAGATTGTGTGTCAACCTTATTTAAAAGCATGATTTTTGGTGGATTTTAAATTTTGAAAGGATTTTAAGATTCATTGGAGTTATGATTAATATTGTATTGATTATTGTATCCATCATCATATTGTTTAATAGTAAAGTAGTCGTTCTAAACACTTGAGGATGTAGATGCACCTAATTAATTGAACCTTGTCTTGTATTCTTGTACTCTTGTTTTTTTTTTCTTTTTATTATTTTTTATTCTTGCTATTTATTTTCTAAACAAGTGCTATCAGAGCATCATTGATGCAACAATGATTTTGGTTACAAAGTTTGAAGTGAGAAAAATTAACAAAATTGAGAATTTCAAACTATGGCAACAGAGATTGAAGGATTTATTAATGCAATAAAGTATATTAAAGGGGTTGCAAGACAGTAAGTCAAAAGATACGAATAAACATAACTAGGAAGAATTACAAGCACGGGCAACTAGAATCATACCACTTCATCATGTAAACGGGACCATGCATCACATTATAAAGATTCCATCCCCTGTGAGATATGGAAGAAATTGAAAAGTTGATACATGTTAAAGTCTCCCACAAACAAGTTATATCTTAAGTAAAAACCATGGATATTAATGATGATACAGGGAGGAATAGATCTGGAACAACATATCACTACGTTTAGGCTCGAGGTGGTTGCTGTGGACGAGGACAAAGCAATGATTTTGCTTTGTTCCTTCTTTCCTATGAATATCTAGTGACTATGTTCACATTGGGTAAGAAGATAGTTACTTTGAAGGATATCATCATTGTTTCCTTATTGACTCATAAAAGGATCAATATCAGTGAAAGCTCTAAAGGTGAAAGATTGTATGTAAAAAGGAATTGGGACTGTAAGAGTAAGCGTAATAAGGATAACTCATCCAAGAGGAGTTCTAGATCTAAATCTAAAAGTAGAAAGATAGCTCACTGTTATAAGTGTGAGCAAACATCACAAATCAGAAGGGACTACCCAAAAAAGAGACAGAATGATAAAAGGAAGTATGATGATTCATAAAGGTAATTTATAAATATAATGTAAAGTGGGTACTCATAATACAATGGTGAAGATATGTTCTACGTTTCAACTAATAGATTTCGAGACTCATAGATACTAGATACAAGGTGTTCATATCATATGACACCCGATAAGGTTTGGTTTATGTTATACACCTCAAGCAAAATTGGCGCTGTTTGGTTCAAGGATGCAAAAGCTTTGCAAGATTTGTCATAATATGATATGTCAATATCAAAATGGTTGATGATGTTGTCAAGACGCTATCGCTATGTGATATGTAGCATATACTAAATTTGAAGAACTTGATCTCTTTTAGTACTTTATATACGAATGATTTTGGCAGTAAAATTGTTGGAGACAATATTAAGGTAATTAAAGTAGAATTGATTGTGGTAAAATAGCCAAAATTGGTAGGAAATATCTATAGACTGATGGAAGCACAATTGATGGCAGAGATATCAAAATTTAGGTTCTTTATTGATTTCTTTATACTTTAATTGAAAATTTTAAATTGTTAATGTTAAAAACTAATTATTATTTTTATCATGAAATTTTTTTAATAAATTGAATTATTAATTAGTATATATAAGTAATCTTGCTTAAAATAATTTAAGAATGTGTTAAAATATAATATTTAGATTATAAAGATGTATGTTTAATGGAAATTTAAAAAATTAAAATAAAGTTAAAGTCCTTTCTGTTGACTTTCTTTAAATATACTTCAGCTTTTATGAGTCTTTAAATAAATGATAATATAGAAATATAATTTCTATTTTTATTTTTATTTTATGTTAGATTCAATCTTATTTTAAATTATTAGATTTATTATTAGTTTATTACATATTAATAAATATTATTAATGCATTTTTATTTCAATAAGGTATTTTATTTTATACTATATTTTTACTTATTCTTATAATTTTTACTTTTTATTTATTATATATCAGTTTTATAGCGGTTTAATACCGGTTAAACTTTTAAACTTTAAGTCTTTTTTTTTATCGACTCGATGTGGTCCAGTTTGTAAAACATTGTTTGCACTCATCATAAGTAATGGTGATCTAACTAACCTTTACGACATTATGAACATTAGGAGAAGGAAAATAGAAGAGAATTATATCAGAGGAGGTGGAGTATTTAAATAACATCGAACGTAGAAATTAGTGCAACTTATTAAAAGGAAGAGGCCTACATAGTGTAAGTGGGTATATAAGAAGAAGCCAGTAATAGCAGAAAAACAAGAGGATAAGTTCAAGACTCAATTAGTAGCAAAACGATAAATACAACAAAAGTGGGTTTATTATAACGAAACATTTTCTTTAGTAGTTGGTCATACTTTTATCAAGATCTTGATGGCATTAACAATTAGTTTAGATTTGTATTTTGAGTAAATGATTGTGAAGACAATTTTTTAATGGTAACTTGGAGGAGTAAATTTATATGAAATTGTCTTAGTGGTTTAGTCAACTTGAAGAGGAGCACTTAATGTGTAAATTGAAGAAGTTGATTTATGGATTAAAGCAATCCCTATGAAAATTGTAGAAAAACCTTAAATCCTACATGATTTGAACTGAATGTATAAGATGTGAGTATAATTGTTGTGTATACATTAAGAGCATTAATGATAGATCATTTATTTTTATGTTATCATATGTAGATGTTATTCTGATTATTATAAAGAGGATATATAATGTGAACGAACTAAAGATAATGTTGGGAAAGGAATTTGAGATTAATCATTTGTATGGTACTAAGAGAATATTATGAATGAAGATTCAGAGGGATATAAGTTTTAGAAAACTGTAGTTATCTTATTATATTACATTGAGAAGGTTTGGGACAAATTTGGAATGAGCAAGGCTAAACTCGTGAGCACTCTATTGATAAATCATTTCTAACTTTTTGTAAACAATGCCAAAAAAATGTGGAGGTTGATAATATATTTAAGGTACCATATGCTAACAATATTGGATATTTAATATATGTAATGGTTTGTACGAGGCCATACTTGTCCATGTTGTTATTAAGCTTAGCACATATTGGAACTTAGGAGATATCATTGAGAAGCATTCAAGTAGATATTTAGGTACTTAAGGGGTACCTTAAACCATGAAATTGTGTTTAACGGTCAATAAGATGATGCTTCAACTTGTAAATAATATATTTGCCAAATTGGAGATTTTTATGTATGGCTCATATACATGAACATGCAATGCAATCTTAGAGTTATAAGATGGAAATAGATGTTTTGTGGAAACTTTTCAAGTGGACACGACCTAAGATGTAGTCATTGCCCAAAACGTGTTTTTTAGAAATTAAAGGTGAAGGTCCTAGCTAAAAGCATGAACATGTTAGTGTAATCGAGATGTTTCTGAAAGAAGAAACAATTTAGAATATAGTTGTTTCACAAACTATGTCTGTGTATAAAGAAACAAAAGGTTTTGCAGCCTAGAGATACAATCGTATCTTAAGCCGCGTATTAATATATATAGAAAAATATGAAGATCTATAACTTGGAGATATAAGTGTATTTGTAATTAAATAGTGAGACCTATGGTTGTATTTGTTAGCAGAAATAGCAATAATAATTAAATTGGAATAGCTTATTTGAATGCAAGGCGTCATGAAAAATCACTGCCCTAAGTCGAAAACTTCAACTCTACGGTGTAGCAGGACAATGGGATCTGACCCCAGGGTTAACGCCTTCTCCACCAGCTTGGGTGCACTCCAAAGGGTGGAGTAGGAATTGTCTCCGTGACTTTATAAAAAAAACAAAACTGTAGATGAAGAATACAACAAGAAAATTTTCTTAATAAGGTAAAACGTGACGAAGAGATGGTGTAGGAGAGAGAGTGAATGGAAAGGGAGAGGAGTAGCGTGTCTGTGTGTGTGAAAAACAAACACACTATGGGTATATATATATATACTAAAAAATGAGACGTTGGAGGTTGATGATAATGGCATTAAAAGAACTTTATCAATGTTAACAATAACGTTGGTATTAAATGTTAGAGTAGGGTCCAAGTTATAGACCAATACCAACAATTCCCCACTTGGTCCAAAATTTGAGAAACAAATTGAAACAATGTAGGAGAAAAATAGGTGAACAACCAGGTGAACTAAGTCTTGAACCTATTGTCCTAAGAAATTCAGAGACAAAACCTGCTAGAGAGTTAATAGCCTTAGAATGCCCTGGTCTCATGATTGCTCTAGATAGATAGCCCAAATAATCTCATAGGAGGGTGGCTAGCCCCTCACAATCACATATGTGAGTCCATCAAGTGTGTATTGCTCACACCACTCAAACTTGAGCTATGGAACTCATTAAGGATTATACAATCCAACCTCATCAAACGCAGTAAAATCATGCTAGGGATGCAATTCAACAACTGAGTATTTCTCAGTATATACCACTAACAAAGTATAAATAAGTAGTCACTACAAAACTTCGTTTGACCCATTGAACTTGGTTTCCTAAGATGGGTGTCTATCATGAGGTTACTATATAATTGAGCTTAACCCCATCCCTTTAGCATGTACTGAAACTAGTTTCCTTCTCAAAGCTTTTGTAAATGGATCTGCTAAGTTTCCCCTGACTTAACATAGTCTAGAGAAATTACACCATGTCTAATTAAAGTACAGACAATTTTATGTCTCAATCTAATATGTCTACTTTTGCCTTTATATGCCTTGTTCTTGGCAACATGAATGATAGCCTGCAAGTCACAATGAAGAAACACATAAGGAATTGGTTTTTGCCAAAGTGGGATATCTACTCAGAGATTCCTTAACCACTCAGCTTTCTATCATGCTAACTCCAAAACCATAAACTCAGCCTCCATTGTTGATCTCGCATTCCATGTTTGCTTGGATGATTTCCAAGACACTGTAACTCCTGTCAAGGTAAAAAAGTAACCACTGGTAGAATGTATATCATCACTCTCCGTAACCCAGTTAGCATCCAAATACCCCTCCAATACAAGAGGATGACCATTAAAAAATAACCCATAATGCATAGCACCTTTCAAATACCTCAACAAACCAATCAAGCATTCCAATGCCCTTGAATAGGATTAGGAGTATACCTACTACATCTACTCACACAGTATGCAATATCAGGACGAGAATAGTTCATCAAGAATATCACACTACCAAGAATTTTAGCATACTTAACTTGGTTTAGACTGTCACCAAGATTTTTCTTTAAAGCAACAGATGCGTCATAGGGAGTCTTGACTGGATCAACATCATAGTAACCAAACTTCTTCAAAATTTTCTCAACATAATGAGTTTGATGCAACCTAAAACCAGAGTCAGTCCTATCAACTTTGATTCCCAAAATAAAGTCCACAGGTCCAAGATTTTTGATATCAAAAGAAGACTTTAGCAAACTCTTGGTAGTATCAACTATAGATAAACTAGTACGAAAAATAAGCATATCATCCACATAAAGAGTTATGATTACATAGCCATTGATATTAGATTTCAAGTAAATGCAAGAATTAGCATCACAAGAGGTGAAACTATGTTTGAAAATCTCACTTTCAAATTTCTCATGCCACTGCTTGGGAGCTTGTTTAAGTCCATACAAAGACTTAACCACTTACGCACCTTTTGTTCTTGACCAAGCACTCTAAATCCCTCCGGCTAATTCATATAAATTTCCTCATCTAGATCACCATTCAAGAAAACTGTTTTAACATCCATTTGGTGCACATGAAATTTAAATACTGAGGCAATAGCAAATAACATCCTTATAGATACAATTTTAGTAACAGGAGAGTAAGCGTTGGCCTCTAAATTTTTTCGTTGAATTAAGTATGATACTTTATGGAATAAGCATGGAATTTGAATTTTTGTCTTAGAATGAATTATGAGGTCACGATAGAATTATTATTAGAGTTTAATTATTTATTCAAATGTTAGTAGGATTTTTATTACATTGTTTAATTAGATTGAAGTAGTAAGAATAAACTGAGGGCAATTTTGGTATGTCACTTAAGTTTAGAAACCAAGAAGCATTAAAGGAAGGGCAAAGATGACTTTTACCACTTATTAAGGGTAAAATTGGAAGAGAAAAAGAGTGTCTTGCACATTAGAAAGAACAAAAACTTGAATTGAAGAAAGAAGGAGTGAAAAACGTGAAAAAGAAAGAGAAAGGAGAGAGAGAGAGTCATTTATGAGAGAAAAGAAAGAAGAAGCAAGTTAGGTTTCATCTTTTCTTAGTCTTCAAGAGTGATTTTGAGGTTGTTCAAGAAGAGAAAAAGAAAAAGGAAGAGAAGAGCTTTCATTTGAGATAAAAATCTCATTATTTGGTGAAGATTCAAGGTAAGAGCAATTTTAATCTTTGAATTTTTAGAAGGATTTTGGTTCATGAAGTTTAGAAAATGCATGGGTTTAAGTATCCTAAAATCAATTTTTAGTGAATATGCTTATTGGGTTCTCAATTTGGATTCTTATTGAATTGGGATTTTTGAAAATATTAAAGGAAATCAAGAGGAGAGGCAAGAGGAGCAAGAAGAGAGGCATTTTTAGGCAAGTTTCTAAGCAAGGAATTCAAGGTCGGTAATGTATTTATAGTTATTGTGTAATTGGGCAAATTTTGCCTATATGTGTGTATATTGATTTGCTTGCATTTGAATTGCTTGAAATTAAAATTGTTGTGAATGATGATGAATTATGATTATGTTATGCCTTGAAAAAGGTTATGATATTTGCATAAAAAGGAAAGAAGAAAAAGAAAAAGAAGCATGAGATTATGGATTGTGATTGATTGTAAGCATGAGATTATGGATTGTGATTGATTGCATTGAGCATAAAATTTGTTTGTGATTGGGCAAGAGAGGAACCCATTTCATTAGTTACATGCACATTGATCTATAGCCTTCCCTCGGCTACCCGCTTGAGGCTACGAGATCCTGAGAAATCGGACTCGTTTTGCTCACTGCATAAACTTCTGTTTATCCATTTCGTTCTACGGAACTCTCGAGCCATTTGTTTGTGCATTGCATCTTTGAATTGTCAAGTATGAGGCATTTAAGTGTTGTGTTTAATGGCTAAAATCTATGTATTATGTTATGAGTTTTGAGCTAAATTGATTCATGCTTGAATTGCTAGCTATACATGTGCATATGCTTAAATTGTGGTCGATTGGAGATGGCTATAAATGCATTAGCCACTGAGCCGTGTAGCTCAACCCATCTTTTTTTCACTCCTCAGGTGCAGAACGAGACGGTTAGCAAATCCTTGCAAGGCATCGAAAACTGCAAGATAGTTAGAGATTTTTTTGTACTAAGTTAGTAAACATTTTGGATAGCTTTATAGGCATATCAAACATGAGCATCCTCGGCATTTTGTTTTAAGTTAATGATGTGTATGTTAATATGTAAGTAAAGCTTGTTCTAATATTTACTTTGCTTAACAATGAGAATGAGAATTTGAGGATTTGTTGTTGTGTATGATGACGTTATTTTTATAGGTTAAATATGATGGTTGTGGTAGTGGAATGGGTATGTGCATATTCTTCTTTGTTAAGATTACAAAATTGTGTTTGTTCTAGAATAGCATGTTAGAGATTGGAAAGGTTGTATGGGATTAATCGTTTGAGATAAGATTCAAGAATTTAACAAAAGTACTTAGTAGTTGAATAGATATGAAGAGATATTGCAGTTTGCAAGCTTTCATAGGTGAAGAAATCGTGTTCTGAACTCAAAGGAAAAATGTATCGATTAGGTAGAATTAGCCATAGTTGTCTTCATGAAAGTTGTATCTTATCTTTCTAGCTTTCCAACGATATAAAGTATGAAATTTTTGGATATCGAAGTTGAGAGTTATGCTCTTTACAAGTTAGTGATGCTGCACAAGATAAATGTTGGACATTTTATAGACTTTTTCTTTACTTGAGTTAATAGAAAATGAGTTCTATGGTGTTTTGAAATGGGAAGAATTAGTGTGATAAGTCAGAGATGAAATGAAGGTGATAAAGGGAGTTGAATGTGTGCTAAAACATTGAAGTATGTATAGACACGGATGATGTTATGTCTATGTGATATTGATGAATGTGCATAAGTTTGAAAGTTATGTTTTAAAGTTGATGATCAATCATAGATTATGATTTGGTTGTAAATGATTTTGAATTGGAATGGAGGTGAAAATGAAGAGAAAAATAGGTTAGAAATGATAAATATGCATAAGAGGGGTCATAAGTAACTTGTAGGAGTTGGGAATCTGGAATATGATCCGTAAAGGTCCGTTGGGCAGACTTAATGTTAGTTGGGCGGACCTTCTCGGGTATTCCAACGTTTCAGTTTAGCTCATGTCTGTTTGGAGTGACATATGTCTGCTAAGTGGGCATTCTTGGGACAGTTATGAAAATATGAAAATTTTGACCCTCTAGATGGCAAAATCTTTCTTTGGGGTCTTCATGGAAGTTGTAGAACTTAAAGTCCTCTTTGAAACTATACTTGAATAGTCAAAGTTTGACATCCCTAGAGAAAGTTATGCCAATTGTTTAAAAATAAACTAGAGATATGGAGCTACAATTGTTCTGAAGAAGTCAATTTGTGATTCCGCTGCTAAAACTGGTTTTGGCTAGGAAGATCCCATGGAAACAACCTTATAGGATAATACGTTCATGTCTTTTAATATTCCAGATAGTTGAGCTCCGAAAACGGGGTCCAACAGTAAGTGTCAAAAAAGTCCAATCATTCTTTTTGTTTAAAGCCTTTAATTACAAGTCTTGCCTTAAACCTCTCAATGGTTCCTTCAGGTCTCAATTTCTTTTTGAAAATCCACTTACACTCCAAAGGCTTATACCCTCTAGGTAAATCAACAAAAACCCAAGTTTTATTAGACATGGTTGACTCTAACTCACTACCTATGGCTTCCTTCTAACATGTAGTATCCGCAGATCTGATTGCTTCCTCATAAGTTTTAGGATCTTCCTCAATAATATAAGTCACCACAAAAATATCATCTATCTTCTCAGGTTTTGTCACTATAAAGTAAGTAAAAAAGTTAGAACCAAAACTAGTGGGTACTCTAGATCTTTTGCTCCTCCTTAGTTTAACAATTTCCTTTTCCTCTAAGTCATCATTGGTAGAAGAACTAGGGAGAACTTCTCTAGGAACTTGCACACTTACTTTCATAGGAAATATATCATCAAAGAATACTGCATCTTTTAACTCTCTGATTGGTCCATAAGTGTTAGATCCCTCTTCTTTAACTATAAATCTATAGGCAGCAGTATTAGAGACATATCCCACAAAAATTGAATCAACAGCCTTAGGTCCAATTTTCTTCCTTTTATATTTAGGTAGAGGAACCTTAGCAAGACACCCCCCACACTTTCAAAAAACGCAAGTTAGGTGGATAACATTTCCAAATTTCATAAGGGATTTGATCTAGTTTCTTATGAGGGGCTATGTTTAGAACATAACAAGCTGAAAGAATAGCTTCTCCCACATAAAATCAGGAAAACCGGAGGAAATCAACATTGCATTCATCATATTCTTAAGTGTTTGGTTTTTCCTCTCTCTTATTCCATTTTTTTTAGGCATATAAGGGGCTGTAAGCTCATAAATAATCCTAACTTTTTCACAATAATCAGCAAGGAAATTAGTACTATACTCACCACCTCGATCATACCTTAATCTCTTAATTTTTCTTTCTAATTGGTTCTCAACCTTAGCTGTGTATTTCATAAACATTTCCTCTGCATCACTTTTATTTTTCAATAAATAAATCTTAGTAAATCTAGAACAATCATCCATGATGATAATATAATA
Source organism: Erythroxylum longipes (assembly GCA_027563885.1). Classification (NCBI taxonomy): domain Eukaryota; kingdom Viridiplantae; phylum Streptophyta; class Magnoliopsida; order Malpighiales; family Erythroxylaceae; genus Erythroxylum; species Erythroxylum longipes. The sequence goes on from JAOQMS010000178.1 coordinate 5,913,458, forward strand.
TCTCATGCCTCCTTTACTCATACAATTATTAAAATCACCCAAGTCTGTGTGCACCAAGTCTAACAATTGTGACTCTCTCTTAGTCACTGACTTAAAAGGTTTCTTAGAGTGCTTTAGCCTCAACACAAATATGACATTTTTCCATTTCATTAGTGATCTTTTTAGGTAACAAGTTTAAGCTTTGCATCCTCTTAATTGACCTCACATTCACATACCCAGGTCTATAGTGCCATAAGTCTAAAGACTCAACAATATAAGCAGAAGAAGTTGATGCATTCATTTCAACATCAAGTGCAAATAAGCACCCATTACAAAACCATTTTCCAACAAAGTTTTCATTCTTAGTCAAAACTAGCTTATCAGAATCAAAGGTCAGTTTAACATCGGCTTTGTTAAGCAATGCACTAGAAATCAAGTTTCTACGTATATCAGGAATAAATAAAACATTTTCTAATGCTAACACTTTTCAAAAAGTGAGTTTGAGAGTGACCTTCCCAACTCTTTGGACAAGAACTTTGCTGGAGTTGCCCATGTATACGAATTCACCATCAACAACATCATTCAACTCCTTGAACAGGTCCTTGTTGGTGCAGATGTGGCGTGTAGCTCCTGTGTCAACTATCCACTTGACCAAATTTTCAGCAAGGTTGATTTTGGACACCATAGCAATAATGACCTCCTCGTCATTACCAACTTCAACCATATTAGCTTGAGGCTTACCAAAGCTCTTCTTATTTCTCCGTTGGTACTCCGTTTGGTTTCCTTTCCCGAACTGTCGCAGTTTCTATCCTTGGCCTTTCTTCTCATAGTTGATTCTAGCTTGACAATTGGCAGTAGGATGGCCTGGCTTGTGGCACCACCAATAGTCACCATCAATCCTTTTGCACTTAGACTGACCTTGTTTGTTGTTGAAAGACTTGTTTTGTCCACCATTCTTCTTAAAGTTGTTAACATTTCTATGTTCTACAATATGGGCCTTAACAGTAGGGACAAGGGTGATTGTTTTGCGCTTATCTTGTGCACGGTTAACATCCTCAATCTTTATATGTCCCATCAACTCCTAAAACTTTATGTCTTTCTTCTTATGCCTCAACTGGTTTTTATACTCATTCTGTAAGACAGGTAGTTTCTCAATGACATTATCTTGAAACAACTCACACATATTCATACGCTTGGCAAGGATTTTAAAACTAGATTTTCATACTCATGTAATTGGTCCATAATAGGCTTATCATCAACAACAGTAAATTTTAATCACCTAAAAACTACATATTTCTTAGTACCGACATCATCCGTCCTATATTTCACTTCTAAAGCATCTAAAATTTCCTTAGCAGTTTTGTACTTACAGTAGATGTTAAACAAATGGTTGATCATATGGTTGAGTAATATTCCCCTAACGGTACAGTTATCCTTAGTAGTCTTAAGGTCGGTATTATCCCTAAGAATCTCTTGAAACAGTACATAATTGATTTCATATTGCTGAAAATAAAAAAG